>VMDO01029896.1:0-22050 GCA_007922755.1 Pedetes capensis | reverse complement strand
CCCTTTTTTTTTTTTTTTTTTTACTTTTTGAGACAGGGTCTTGCTAAATTACACAGACTGTCTCTGGTCTCGAACTTGCGATCCTCCTGCCTCCGCGTCCTGAGCCACTGGGATTACAGGCATGCGCCACTGTGCCCGGCAGTAAGTCCAAACTTTTTTCTGTAGTGATCTACCTTTTTACATGCTCAGCAGTATTAGATAAGTGGTCTATCCATTTATATTATTGCCAGCCTTTGGTATTATTGCCATTATTATTATTATTATTATTATTATTATTATTATTTAATTTTAGCTATTCTTGTATGTTTTTTCTATTTTTCCCTTTCCCCCCCACCATACTAATAAAGTTGTGCTGTTTACCTAGAGGTTGACCTCTCCCCACTTCATCTCTCCTCATTGACCCTACTCTCCATTCTGTCTTCTCTCAGCCTTACTTCCCTCTTCTAGATCCTGCCCTCCTTCTTTCCACTCCTTAAATTTTCCCTTCTATGCTAAGTTTAATTGAGCTTTTTATTATGTTTCAATTTATGTATAGGACTTTTCCCTTCCTTTAAGTTTGATTAAACTCCCACATATGAGCAAGAACTTAAGGTATTTCTCTTTTGAGGCTTGTGTTCATTCACTTAAGATGATGATCTCCAATTCTATCCATTTTGCTGCAAATGACATTGTTTCATTTTTTAAACTGCTGAGCAGTATTCCATTGTGTATATGTACCATAATTTTTTTCATCCGTTCTTTTGTGAATGGGTACTTTGTTTGATTCCATATCCTTGCTTTAGTGAAAAGTGCTGCATTGAACATGGAGATGCAGGTGTCTCTGTGGTATGATGACTCATATCCCTTTGGGTATATTCCCAATAGTGGTATAACTGGGTCACATGGAAGATCTATTTTTAGTTTTCTGAGGTTCCTCCATAGTGATTTCCAAAGTGGTTGAACCAATTTACAACTCCCACCAGCAGAGTAAGAGGGTTCCCTTTTCTCCACAACCTTGTCAGTATTTGTTATTATTTGTTTTATTGATCCTGACCATTCTTACTGGAATAAGGTGGAATCTCAGGATTGTTTTGATTTGCATTTCCCTAAAGGCTAGGGATAGTGAGTGTTTTTTCATATGTTTCATGGTATTATGAACATCTTAGTTTGATAACTATCTGTTCAGTTCCTTTGCCACTTGTATATTGGGTTATTTGTTGTCTTGGGAGTTGCTTTCTTGAGTTCTCTGTAAATTAGTCCTCTGCTGGATGTATAGGATGTGAAGATTTTCTCGCATTTAGTGGCAACTTCCTTGACTCTGTTGATTATTTCCTTTGCTGTAAAGAAGCTTCTTAATTTCATGCAATCTCATTTGTCTATTCTTGTTGCAATTTCCTGAGCAATTGGAGTGTTATTAAGGAAATAATTTCCTATGCCTATATGTTGGAGTGTATTGCTTGCTTTTTCTTCTAGTAATTTTTAAAGTTTCTGGCTTTATGTTGAGGTTGTTTATCCATTTTGAGTTAACTCTCATGCATATTGAGAGGTGCAGGTCTGTATTCATTTATTTGCAAGCGGATATCCAAGTTTCCAAGCACCATTTGTTGAAAAGGCTATCCTTTCTCCAAATTGTCTGCCCTGTTCCTATGTCAAAAATCAGATGACTATAGATGTGTTAGTATATCTTTAGGTTCTCTATCCTGTTCCCCTAGTCTTCAGGCCTGTTTTTTGTGCCAGTACCAAGCTGTTTTTTCTACCACAGTCCTGTAGGATAGTTTAAAGTCAGGGATTGTGATCCCACCTGCACTAGTTCTGCAGCTGAAGAGT
This sequence comes from Pedetes capensis, assembly GCA_007922755.1. Classification (NCBI taxonomy): domain Eukaryota; kingdom Metazoa; phylum Chordata; class Mammalia; order Rodentia; family Pedetidae; genus Pedetes; species Pedetes capensis. The sequence goes on along the minus strand of VMDO01029896.1, from coordinate 20,244 downwards.
GTTTTGGCTATATGTGGTCTTTTGTGTTTCCATATGAATTTTTGGATCATTTTTTCTATTTCTGTAAAGTCTGTCATTGGAATTTTAATGGGGATTGTATTAAATCTATAGATTAATTTTGGTAGTATAGCCATTTTTCAATATTGATTCTCCCAATCCATGAGCAGAGAAGGTCCTTCCACCTTTTAGTATCCTCTGTGATTCCTTTCTTTGATGTTTTGAATTTTTCCTTATAGAGATCTTCTGGATCTTTGCTTAGATTGATTCCAAGATAGATTTCTGGTGGGCAACCATGAAAGGGATTGTAGCTTTAATTTCCTTCTCTTCCTACTTACAGTTGGTGTAAAGGAAGGCTACTGATTTTTGAGTGTTAATTTTGTATCCTGCCACTTTGCTAAAGGAGTTAATTAAGTCTAAAAGTTTTCTAAGTGAGGTTTTGGGGTCCTTTAGGTAAAATATTATGTCATCTATGAATAAGCATAATTTGACCTGTTCTTTGCCTATCTGTATCCCTTTGATTTCTTTCTCTAGTCTGATTGCCCTGGCTAGGACTTCAATCACAATGTTAAGTAAGATAGGAAAGAGTGGACATCCTTGCCCTCTTCCAGATCTTAGAGGAAATGTTTTTAATTTTTCTCCATTTGATATGATCTTGGCTGTGGGTCTGTCATAAATGGCCTTTATGATGTTAAGGTCTTTTCCTGTTATGCCTATATTCTCCAAGGTTTTTATCATGAAAAGATGTTGCATTTTGTCAAAGGCCTTTTCACCATCAATTGAGATGATCATGTGATTTTTGTTTGCAAGTCTCTTGATATGTTGAATTATGTTAATTGATTTCTGTATGTTGAACCAGGCTTGCATCTGTGGAATAAATCCCACTTGGTTATGGTGAACAATCTTGTTAATATGTTGCTGAATTTGGTTTGCCAGGATTTTGTTAAGAACTTTTGCATCTATGTTCATTATGGAAATTGGTCTATAATTCTCTATCTTAGATGTATCTTTTCCTGATTTAGGTACCAAGGTGATGGTAGCTTTATAGAATGAGTTTGGGAGTGCTCCCTCCTTTTCAATTTTTTGAAATAATTTGAGGAAAACTGGTATTAATTCTTTTTTGAAAGTTTGGTAGAATTCTGCTGTGAACTCATCAGGTCCTGGGCTCTTCTTTGTTGAGAGACTTTTAATTACCTTTTCTCTTTCAGCATATGTAATGGGTTTGTTTAGGTAATTTATGTCTTCTGGGGTTAATTTTGATCTTTCTTTCTTTCTTTCTTTCTATGTCACTTCATGATGCTCTTTTAGTAAAAAAAATAAAATAAAATACAAAGAAATTATTGAGACACTATTGATATCTTAAATCTCAACTTATGATCCATACAAACATAATGTTTGAGAAAGGAGAAAGTTCCTACAAAATGCCACTGCCTGGTGCAATGAAAACTTAGTCATCAAATACAGAAAAAAAATTAAAGGCTTACTTAAATGCGTATGCAAGCTCTGTGTGAGGGAAATGCTGATGTACAGTTGGTATTAGAAGTATTCACGGAATAGTGAGAGAGTAGGAAAAATATATTGGTCTTTTCCTATATGTGTCTTGTAATAGTATTTGAAAATAGTTGTAAGAAAATTAGTTGTGAAAGCAGAGCAGTAGCAGAACCAATAATTACAAATGGCAAACTTTGAAAAAAATACAACCATGCTGAAATCCCAAATGTAGGAAAGTCAGCCTAATGGTGCCAGTATGATACAACTTGCTTTGTCAATTTGAACTTAATTGGTGAATTTTAACAAAGTTATTCTTATTGGTAAATAAGGCAAAAAGCATTGAAGATTTTATTTTAATTAAAAATGAGAAATCAACTGCCTGGGTTTCCATTAAATTTAAAGTTAATAGAGAGCTTTAAAATATGAGATATAAAATTAGAAGAGTCAAAAAGGAGCCATTAGTATTTGACCAGGAGACAGAGGAAACAAAAATTAGGAGTTTGTACAAATCATCAATTAAGTGAAATAGCTTTCTAAAATATTAAGTCATAATTCCAAGTTTAAAAGTGAATTTCTGAAACCCTGGGAGAAAAAGTGGCTGATAACATACAGTACTATAATTGAAGACAAGGGAATGAATTCCCCAGAGGAATTCCAAAATTAAATCACAGATGACATAGAAAAAATGTGAGTTGGAGGCTTTCTCTGAAATCTCAAATATTTTCAGGTAGCATGTGAGTAGGACACCTTTTTGAATATGTATAGAAGGTAAGACTCAGGGAGGAAGTACATTCCAGCAGCTAGGTCATTCTGGAGTCAAGCCATATTGTGTGTAACCAAACTTTATTCAAGTTAGGTATTAGATATCTGTTATTTTAAATTCCTCCAAATGAGGTGCTTTTTCATGGCAATCTGTAACTTGTTTCTTTATATTCTTTTTAAAGTTGAGTAACATGGTTCTTATATTTCTTAAAATTTAAGAAAATTTAAAAAATGAAATATCTATGAAGATGCTACATGAATGTAAGGTGTTGCTTATAGCAATATAAAATATGCTTGTATAAGAATTATTGCAGATAAATCTGATCTACTTGCTCATGCTTTCAATCCTCATGAGAACTATTTTATAAAGATTTCTGTGCATGATCTTCTCTTGCTTAAGAGCATATAAGAAATAAGCATGCAGTTTATCAATCAGAGACTGGCAATCTAGTAAGGAAAACAAAATATTTTCAAAATATTTGCTGATGAATAACAGTGGAGATTATTATACAATTATCAAAGATTAAAAGATGACAAAGTTTGAGTATGAATGCTAATATTAATCTGAAAAATACGTACTGTAGTACATATAATGTACTTTGGTGAGGAATTATAAGAAGCAACTTATTTGATCCTAAAGATAACCCTGTGAGGGGTAAATAAAATAAAAACAAAATCTCAGGGCCATTCTTTAACTTGTCTGGTGACACCAGACTTGGTTTGTCTGAGATTTGCTGTTTATGAAAAACAGAGATGGAGGGTACATGTGTTCTTTGAATTTAATGTGTGTTGAGCTTGCTATCTACAGAATAAACAAAGAAGCAAAGAGAAACGTGTGTGGGGGGCAGAATTGGAATAAGACATGCTTTTTTAGTGGTAAAGAACTATAGAAAAGCAAGATAATTTCAAGGGCAAATACAGCTCAGTGGTGATTACTTGCTTAGCACAACTGATGCCCTGGGTTCCATCTCACACACTGCAAAAAACCCAGACCAAAAAAAAAAAAACATCATCAAAGTAAGAGAAATCTTCTGAGAAGACTAATCTCACATTTGTGTATCACAGAGATCCACAAATAGAAATTCACATGGTTTGTAATGGGAAACAGAATAGATGACTTCAAATAGACACTTTCAAAGCTTTTTGCAATTCCTCACAAAAAAGGTCATTGAGGAGATGAGCACTGGCTTTTCCGCCCAAAACTTGCCATTTGAAACACTAATTTGGGACAAAGCAGTGATACAATCTATTGTGTTTTTATGAAAATACAAAAGTAATATATTGGTTTGACTGAAAAATAAAACATCAATTTTATTCATCATCTCAGGGGATGCTGATGTGAAGGTTTTTGTTTTTTCTCATCAGCAATACTTTTTGTGAGACATGATTTGAAGTTTCTGTTTTTAGATATGTATTTGGTGAATAATTTTGAAGTTGGCAAGGATAGTTTTTGCATGCTATTTTTATCTCTAATGCCATTTTTACATTCTGGAGGCAAGAGAATGATTTTCCCATTGACAGAATGCAGCACAGATTCTTGGCCTCAGTGACACTGAAGTTTACTCAATGATTGTTTCTTGACTGACTTTCCTCTCTCTTATTCACTCTTCCTCTCAGATTTCCTATAGTTTCAATATTTTTTCTGTCAATATTCACTGCCTTTCAATATTCTGTTGATATGAATTGTCTTTACTCAGTAATCATGCCTTTACTCTCCTCTTCTGATCCATGATCTCGATTTTCCCATTCTTCAGAATACCTTTGTAATACTTTATCCTATACTTATTTAAAAGATGAATGAACTGTTTAACTAAAGCTGTGCCTCATAATCAGGGTTGGGGATGTAGCTCAGTGGTAGAACTTTTACCTAGAATAAGCAAGGCTCTGAATTAGATACCCAGTAACACACACACACACAAGAATACATTTAGTTACAGACATAATAGAATGAAGGATTAGTATAAACATGAATACTATGTGCTAGAAGCATAATTTGCATTACTGATCCATAATTTTTGTAATAATTCAATCAAAAGTTTATCCACATTACAACTTCTTACTAACCATCTACTAGTGTGTAGTTGGAGGCTGAAGAATAGCTCAGTTGGTAGAGTGCCTCTCTGTGCACTCTAAGGCCCTGAGTTTGATCCCCAGCACTGCATAAATGGAAGAAGGATCTGACAGACCACTCTCAATACACTACTGAAACAATCTTCCATTGAAAATTCTCTGAATAGAGATAAGCATTGACATAGTGCTGGACACGACAAGTGTTGGGGAATGTTTTATTCTGTTGTACATAGGGCTGCTATGAGTTGGATCTGACTTGATGAGACCTAACAACAGTAGTTCTACTTCCTATTATACTGTAGGTAGTGCATTTTCATACTAGGGACTAATAAATATATTCTGAAAATGCAGAATATCCCTTTGTTTCCTTCTTCTCTCTCTCTTTCTCTTTCTCTCTCTTTCTCCTGTCCTTCCTTCCTTTCTTCTTTCTTTTCTTTCTTCCTTCCTTCCTTCCTTCCTTCCTTCCTTCCTTTCTTTCTTTCTTTCCTTTCTTTCTTTCTTTCTTTCTTTCTTTCTTTCTTTCTTTCTTTCTTTCTCTCTTTCTCTCTTTCTCTCTTATCTTTCTCTTTATTTCCTTGGCAGTTGAACCCAGGGCCTGGTACATAGTTTGCAAGTGCACACTACCACTGGGATTCAACCCCAATCCATTTTTTACTGGAGACAGATTCTTGCTAAGCTTCATAGGCTGTCTGTAGTCTTGAACTTTTGATCCTCCTTTGATTAAAGTTGCATACCACTGTGCCCAGTAAGTGTAATTTTCTATTGGGCAATAAATTTCAATCAGTGAGAATGAAAAATCATAGGAATTTTTCAATTTTAACATTTCAAAGTTTTTTTGTAGGGTATATAAAGAAAGGACTGCACATAGTGAATGATTGAAAATTTTTTATAAAATATTAATTTTTAAAATAAAACATTTTATGAAATATTATCAATTGTTACTTTGCAGTGCAGTAGAACAGGAAGAATTATCTTATTGTAACTTAGTACCTATTGATCATCCCCCCACTATCCCAGTCTCCTCCCACATCCCAGCCTGTGGTAATTACCATTCTCCTCTCAACATTCATGAGATCAATTTTTTGATTCCACATGGGTTATACTTGTCCACAAAATAGTAGTTGACTTTAATGACAAGTACTGTACTGTGAGAAATATTTATATAGTATTTGAATTGATTAGAAATTTAGAATGTAGTGAACTTGCTATTTGAATTTTGATATGGTCACAGAAAGGTGATATCGCACAGGGAAGTATTTTGGGAGGACAAAAGGTTAAAGAAAACAAGGTAAATAGTTTATTCAGATGACATTAGTGAGAAGTAAAGGAAACTGATGTCCCACAGAGGAAAAGGCACAAAAAAGAAACAAAACAGAGGATTAAAATATGTTAATTTTTAAGAAAAATATTCACTTTTTGGGGGGTACTGGGGACCAAACCCAGGATCTTATACATATAAAGCATGCACTCTACCACTGAGCTACACTTCCAGCTCTGGGAAGAAATATTCTTCAAAATTCTTTCAAAAGGAAATTAAAGAGACTGATGATTTTATAAACTCAGTCAAGAGAAAATGTAGGGATAGGCTATGTTCCCTCCAGTAGTATTTAATTAAAAATAATTATACAAACTAACAAATATTTTTAAATACTTTAAAATATTATTTCATTTTGTTCAGAACTCCTTATTATATAGGTTGCATATATGTTCAAATTTATGAAGTGGAAAATAAGACTTAGAAAAATTCATGATTGCCTAAGGTCACACAGCTAAAATAATCTACAGATGGTATTTTAGTTATGTTCTTAAGCTCTCCTATAGCCAGGTTCCTCAGTAAAATGCCTGAAGCTAGACTATCTCATGGATGCACCTAATTTTCTATGCTGGATTAGGAAGAATATATCGTCTAGGATCTCCTTCCACAGTGACTCACCATTACCAGGAACACAGATCAATGAATGTAGTTCTGATATTGGTATCTCAGTTTATCTGTTTGCCTGGCACTTGGCAAACTAGGTCTCATTTTAGTACACGCTTTTCTGTCCATTTTCCTGGACATACTTTTGATAATGTGATATGGTAAGTTCCATGGAAAATGTAGTAGGAATGTCATGGAATTCAGAGGAACTCAGAAATCTTTTCATAGTCTTACTGTAATTATGTAAGGAATGAGGCACACTACACACTTGAGTTTGCTTATTTAAATTAGATTATATGAGTTTTGAGAAAGTTCCCAGGGTTTTACTATGAAATTTACTGTATCTGTTAGGTAGCTTGCATTTAAAAGCCATATCACATCATTAATATTGTGCCTTAATCCCCCATCTACAAGAAAAACAATGAATCACAGAGAACAATTTTCCTGTGTAACCTAAATGAGTGTGTCTACCTAAGATGGAATCCTATGCAGTTCCATGACAAATCCTGGCCACTTCTTAGATGTTTTTTTCTCCACAGTGAGTCGACTCATCATGGCAAGGGACAATCAGACCTTCAATTCTGACTTCATCCTACTGGGGATCTTTGATCACAGCCCTGCCCACACTTTCCTCTTCTCCCTTGTCTTGATCATCTTCACAGTGGCCCTTATGGGGAACTCTGCCATGGTTCTCCTCATCTACCTGGACACCCAACTCCACACCCCCATGTACTTTCTCCTTAGCCAACTCTCCCTCATGGACCTCATGCTCATCTGCACCACAGTGCCCAAGATGGCCTTTAATTTCTTGTCTGGCAGCAAGTCCATTTCAGTGGCTGGTTGTGGAGCACAAATATTCTTCTATGTGTCCCTACTTGGAGCTGAATGTTTCCTGTTGGCTTCAATGGCCTATGATAGGTATGTTGCCATTTGCTGGCCACTGAGGTATCCAGTTCTCATGAACCATAAGATCTGTGGTCTCATGGTGGCTTCTTCGTGGACTCTTGGCTCCCTGGATGGTACTATTGAAGTTGCAGCTGCATTGTCTTTCCCATACTGTGGTGCCCGGGCAATACCTCACTTTTTCTGTGATGTGCCTTCCCTCCTCACTCTCTCATGCACTGACACCTTCACATTTGAAAGGATGATATTTATTTGCTGTGTAATTATGCTTCTCTTCCCTGTTGTTATTATCATTGCTTCCTATGCTCATGTTATTCTGGCTGTCGTTCATATGGTACCTGGGGAAGGTCGGCGCAAAGTTTTTGCCACTTGTTCCTCCCACCTCATTGTGGTGGGCATGTACTATGGAGCAGCCATGTTCATATACATGCGGCCGGCTTCTCACCGATCTCCTGCCCAGGACAAGATGGTGTCGGCTTTCTACACCATCCTCACTCCCATGCTGAATCCTCTCATCTACAGCCTCCGCAACAAAGAAGTGGCTAGAGCTTTCGAGAAAGTACTATGGAAGAGAAAAAGTGGAGAGTGAGTTAGTTAATCATCTTTATTGTCTACTTTTTTTTCTGTACTGGGAGTTTGTGCCCAGGGCTCATAAGATTAAGATTAAGAAAGTGAAGATTAAGATTAAAAAAGGTTAAGATTAAGAAAGATTAAGATTAAGAAAGTGAAAACCTATTTGTATTCTTATTGGTTTAAGTGTTTCATTTCTTCTTGTGGTTAGTGCATTGTATTACTATAAGTAAATATTTGTTGTAGTAGAAAATTCAGAACTATATACTTTGTCTTTTTAACATCATTTAACAAATGAGAGATAGTCATCGATCATCGTACCTCATTATTTGCAGAGATTCAACTTAGTGTCTTTTAACATATGATAGAATTAATCTTGACAAAATTGCTTATATTACGTTTCTGTGATAGTTTTTGTAATATTTCCCCTTTTATTTTCAATTTTATTTATTTAAGTCATCACTCATTTTTCCCCCCACAGGCTAAAGGTTTATTGATTTTATTGATCTTTTCAAAGAATCAAATAAGATTTAGTAATCTTTTCTGCTCACTTTCTAGTCTGTATTTATTTATGGTCAGATCTCTGTTTTTTTATTCCATTTATAAATTTTGGGATCACTTTTATTCTTAATTTGCTAATTCCTTGATGTGTAATATTAAATACTTAAGATCATTCTTTTTGATGTGGATACTTATTGTTTTAAACTTTATGTTGTTGTTGTTAGGTGCCGTCGAGTCGAGTCAGACTCATAGTGACCCTATATTCAATGGCTGACTGTTTTGGGATTGCCTAGGGAATGGATTGCCATGTCCTTCTCCCATTTTTGTGGTGCTGGGAATCAAACCCGGGACCTCAGAGACTGCAGCGCAGTGCTCTACCAACTGAGCTAAACCCCAGCCCTTCAAACTTTACAGATATATTTTATTGCATCTCATATATTTTCTTATGTTCCCACTGCCATTTGTCTCAGATCTCTAACATTTCCTTTTCAATGTGTTCTTAAAATTGTTGACTTTTCAGGAGGGTGTTTAAAAATTTCTGCATTAAATTTGTTTATCTTGCAAAATTGTTATATTTTTTAGCTTAGTTCTATTATTGTCAAATAATGTACTTGATATAATTTTATCTTGCTGAATTTGTGAGGATATGTTCTCTTGCCTCATGTCTCATATATCCTAAAGAATGTACCAGGTACACTTGGGAAGAATGTGTATTCTGTTCTCATTGGATCTGTTATGCACATCTAATCTAAAGCATTGTTCAAGTCTTCACTTTCCTTTTTAATTTTCTGTATAGATTATGTATCTTCTGTTAAAAATGGAATATCCCATATAATTGTCATTCTATTTCAGCCCATTGCACGTTTAAGTTCTTAATATTTGTTTTATATATACTGGTACTTCAATATTGGGTCCTTACATATTTGAAACACTGGGGTTTATCTCAGTGAATGCTGCTCCACACTTTCTGAGGACCTGGGTTCAATCCCCAGCAGCACAAAAACGGAACCATGTGGCAGTCCACTCCTGAAGCAATCCCGAAATAATCAGACATTGAAAACCCTGTGAGGGTTGCTATGAGTTGGACCTGACTTGATGGCACTTAACAACAAAATATATCTCAAACTGTTATATTCTCTTGATGACATGGTCCCTTTCTCATAACATAATGATCTGCTTTGTCTCTTTTTTTTTCAATGTTTGACCTAATGTTCATTTTAGCCACCTCTTCCCTTTGTTGAGTTAGCATTTTCCTGGAATACAAACTAGTTTATTTTGCTAATCTTTTAAAATATGGTTGTCTTTGCTTTGTATTGATATGTTATATTACCTTTTTCATTAGGACATGAAAATTAAAAATGATCCTTCAGTGCGTTTTTAGGAGTAATGTTGTTTAAATTCCATGTATTTGTGAATCGTCTGTAAAATTACCTACAAAGAGGTAATTGATATGCTTTCAATTTAACTTATATTTTTATTTTATTAACTTTATTATATTTTATTTATATTATATTATATTATATTAACTTTATTATATTTTTAACTTATATTTTTATTTTATTAACATATAAGTACCAGGTACTTTGTGCATATTCACCTCCCTATTACACTTTATTCCCCCCATGTCCCTTTATCATCCCAAATTTGTCCCTTTTAGCTTTTTCATTTCCCCCCCTAGTTTCCATATGTAAGAGAAAACATGTGATATTTGTCTTTCTGAGCTTCACTGATATCACCTAATCTTAGGTTTTCCAGTTTCATCCATTTTCCTGCAAATGATGTAATTTCATTCTTCATAGCAAAGTAAAACTCCATTGTATACTAATTTGTTAAGTGCCCTCAAGTTGGGCTGACTCATAGCAACCCTATGTACAACAGAATGAAACCCTCCTTGATTTTGTGCCAGGCATATGATCTTTTCTATATTTAAGCCTATTGTGCAGTCACTGTGTCAATCCATCTAGTTGAGAGTCTTCCTTTTTTTTATTGGCCCACCAATATCCCACACATGATGACCTTCCCCAGGGACTGGTTCTTCCTGGTCCCATATATAAGACGCAGTCTAGCCATCCTGCTTCCAAGGACTACTCTGGTTGCACTTCTAGGAGAAATCTGTTGATCCTTTTGGCAGTTCATTGTATATTCAATATTCATCTCCAGCACTATAATTCAAAAGCACCAATTCTCCTGTCTCCCTTATTCAAAGTCCAGCTTTTACAACTGTATGATGTGACTGAAAATATCATGGTATGAGTCAGGCACTCCTGTGTCTTCAAGTTTTTAACACTTTAAAGAGATCTTTTGCAACAGCTTTTCCCAATGCAATGCTTCTTTTGATTTCTTGACTATGACTTTGATTGGTGTTGATTGCAGAACCAAATAAAGCAAAACCTTGGACAATCTCAATCTTTTCTCCATTTATTATGAAATTGCATACTGACCCAGTTGTAAGGATTTTGGTTTTGTTGATGTTGATGCACAATTAATACTGAAGGCTGTGTTCTTTGCTCTTCATCAGCAAATGTTTCAAATCCTCTTGACTTTCAGCAAACAGAATTGTGTCATGTGCATAATGCAGGTCTTCCTCCAATCCTGATGCCATGTTCTTCTTCATAAAGCCCAGTTCCTCTGACTATTTGCTCAGCATAGGGATTGAAGAAGTGCAGGTGGTAGGATACAGCCCTGGTGCACACCTTTCCTGACTTTAAACTAGGCAGTGTTTCCTTGTTCTGTTTGGATGACTGTCTCCTGTCCATGCACAGATTACTCATAAATACAATTAGGTGCTCTGGTATTTCCATTCTGCAAAGTGTTATACATAATTTGTTATGATTCACATAGTCAAATGCCTTTGCATAGACAATAAAACATAGACATCTTTCTGATATTCTCTGCTTTCTGCTAAGATCCATCTGACATCAGCAATGATGTCCCTGGTTCCATGCCCTCTTCTGAATCCAACTTGATTTTCTGGAAGCTCCCTGTCTATATATTGCTGCAGTCACTTTTGAATGATTGTTAGTAAAATTTTGCTTGCATGTGACATTAATGATATAGTTCAATAGTTTCCACATTCAGTTGGATCCCCTTTCTTGGGAATAGGCACAAATATGGATCTCTTCCAGTTAGTTGGCCAAATCTCTTAGCATAAACATGTTAGCACCTTCAGTGTTACATCTGTTTGTTGAAACATTTCTATTGGTTTTCCATGAATTCCTGGAGCCTTGTGTCTCACAAGTTCTTTCAAGGCAGCTTCCACTTTATCCTTCAATTCCATTGGTTCCTCATCATATGTAACCTTTTGAAATGGTTGGTCATCCACCGATTCTTTTTTGTATAATGATTCTGTGTATTTCTTCCATCTTCTTTGGATGTTTCCTGCATCATTTAATATTTTCCCTGTAGAATCTTTCAGTATTGCCACTGGAGACTTGATTTTTTTCTTTTTTTCCCTGGCTTTTTAATAACCTTGTGCTTTCCTCATGAATGATATCTCTGATGTCATGCTACGATTCATCTGGTCTTTTACCATTTGTGTCTAATGCATTAAGCCTTTTCTTGAGGAGTTCTCTGAACTCAGGTGGGATATACTCAAGGTCATATCTTGGTTCTTGTACACTTGTCTAATTTTCTTCAGTTTCAATTTGAACTTACATATGAGCAGTTGATGGTCTGATCCACAATCAGTACCTGGTCTTGTTCTGACATTTGATATGGAGATTTTCCATTATCTCTTTCTGCAAATGTAGTCAAGTTGGTTCCTGTATGTTCCATCTGGTGAAATCCATGTGTGCAGTGTGCTGTTTATGTTGGTGAAAAAATGTATTTGCTATGAAAAGGTCATTGGTCTGACAAAATTCTCTCATGCAATCTCCAGCATCATTTCTGTCACCAAGGTCATATTTTCTGACTACTGAGCCTTCTTTGTTTCCAACCTTTGCATTCCAGTCACCAGTAATTATCAGTATGTCCTGATTGCATATTTGGTCTACTTCAGATTGCAGAAGCTGGTAGAAATCTTCCCTGTCTTCTTTTGTGTCCTTAATGCTGAGGGTGTAAATTTGAATAATAGTAAGTGTATGGATATTATTCTATTACTGACAGCATTGTATTTCAGGACAGATCTTGAGATGTCTTTTTTGATGATGAATGCAACCCCATTTTTCTTTAATTTGTCATTCCCAATATAGTAGATCATATGATTATCTGACTCAAAATGACCCATGCCAGCTCACTGATGCCTAGAATGTCAATGTTTATGTGTTTCATTTCTCTTTCAGTGATTTCTAATTTTGCTAGGTTCATACTATGTACATTCCATGTTCCAACTATTAATGGATATTTACAGTTTCTCCTCATTTTGAGTCCTGCTATATCAGGAAATGGAGATCCTGGGGCTTTATTCCATTTCTGTCATTAAGATTGACTCTACTTTGAGGAGGAAACTCTTCCCCAGTAGTCTTTTGAGTGGCTGCTACCCTGGGGGGCTCATTTTCTGGAACTATATCTGACACTGTTTCCCTGCTATTCATAGGGTTTCAATGGCTAACTCTTTTGAGAGTGGGTTGCCAGGTCCTCCTCCCTAGTCTGTCTTAGTCCGGAAGCTCAGCTGAAACCTGCCTACCACAGGTGACCCTGCTGGTATCTGAGGTACCAGTAGCATAGCTTTCAGCCTCATAGCAAAAGACAAGCTCCCCAGTATGGCAAACTGACACATGTGGGGGTATAAGATTGGTTGTTGTTGTTGTTAGGTGCCTTCGAGTCGGTATCCGACTCATAGCGACCCTCATAGGGTTTTCAATGGCTGACTGTTTCAGGATTGCCTTGGGAATGGATTGCCAGGTCCTTCTCCCTTTTTTGTGGTGCTGGGAATTGAACTCGAGACCTCAGAGGCCTCAGCACAGCGCTCTACCAACTGAGCTAAATCCCAGCCCCATAAGATTGGTAGAGGTATAAAATTTCATTTCAGAAATTAAAATATTGATTTTTAAATCAGGATTGAAGTTTTCCTCATTGAACTAAATTTCTTGTGGTGAGAGTAGAAATGGCAGGCCAAAATTAATCCTGAATGTTTTAGGATTTTATGCTTAATGTAAGGAGAAACTTATTGAAAACAATTTTTTTTTTTTTTTTGTACTGAGGGTTGAGCCCAGGGACTCGCACTTGCATGCTTTGCAAGTACTGGACCACTGAGCTGCACCCTCAGCACATTTTTTGTTTTGTTTTACTTTTTTGAGACAGGGTCTTGCTAAATTATGCAGACTGCCTCTGGCCTTGAACTTGCAATCCTCCTTCCTCCACCTCCCGAGCTTCTGGGATTATAGGCGTGTGCTACTGTGTCTGGCTAAAAACAAATTCTTACTTGCTTTATGAGCAGGAAGCAATATTCACTCATATACTATTATAAAATGACAATCACTATAGGACACCAAATAATGTCTTTTGGGAATTGTACAGTGGTAGAATTTGGGCATCACTTTAGCATAGTGTTCTTTTATTAAGTAGAGAGACTTAGAGTACCAAAGTCATCAAGAAGAACTAAAGTAAAACATGACAATTTGACTAAACTAAAAAGTTTTCTTTGTAAGATTTTTCAAGTGGAAAATTTAAATTGCTTTCTATCATTTTTATAGCCCTTCTTTAAGCTTCATTTTTGTGAAAAAATCTGGATAAAATGGTTAGTTTCTATAAAAGGCCTATGTATGTTATTTTAGTGGACTCAGAAATCTATTCTAGGTTTTACATAGTAGGGCTTATTGCATTCTGGTCATTTCATCTTTGTGCTCCAGAAAAAGGTTAGAGATCTTGGCCACTGGTGAGGTAAAGAAACACACTCCTTCCACCTTTTTCCCTGGTTTTCCCCTAGAATAAACCTCTGCAGACCTCTTTGAGAGCAGTGTCTGCACATATTTCATGCCTTAACTTTACTGTCCTCACTTCTGCTATGGGAATTGCTGGTCCCCTGTACTCCTGAGTCTCTTTCTCTTCTCATAAACAACAAAAGTATGATATTTAAAGTGTAAAGTTTTAGATATTTAGCAGTTATCCCTACCAGATCAAAGTGAGCAGTCTGAACAAGTTAAAGGCATCTGCCACCCTGTTGTTCTTCTTATAGGACAGAAATTTTGGGAATAAAACCCAGCTCTCAACTCCTCTGCAAGGAAGGAAGGATATGGAACATGTGCCTCACACTTCAGTCTCTGCAGCTACATCCAGAGAGGTGGCTTCTATCCAAAATTGCTCAAGACAACAGAATGACTTAGAACTCTGTGACATATTTGGGAATGCTGAGAATAAAGGCAAAAGTTTGGACAAGCCTAGAGTGTTTAGAGTCACACAGATTCACTATTCAGGCTGATTAGGGGAGAATTGCTTTGAAAGACCACTCTAACAAACCAGGGAGGTTGGTTTTCTTTCCTGGTACACAGAACCAACACATATAGTCAAGGAAAATGAAGAAACAGGATAATATATTCTAAGTGAAAAAGATAAATCTCTAGATCTAAAAATTTATGAAATGAAAATACATGATTTACCTAAGAGGGAATTCAGAACAAAGTTGATAAAAGTGCTCACCAAAGTAAATAGAATAATACATGATCAAATTGAGAATACCAACAGAGATATAAATGAATTTTAAAGAAATACCAAATACAAATCATTCAGCTGAAGAATATAATATGTGAATTCAAAAGTATAGTAAAGGGGTTCATCAAGAGAACAAATCAAACAAAAAGAAAAGAATAAAAGAGGAAGATAGGTATTAATTTTTCTTTTAAGTTTTGATAGAATTCAGCTGTGAATCTGTCAGGACCTGACTTTTCCTTCTTGGGAGGTTCTTCATTCCTGCCTCAATTTTATTACTTGTTATAGATCTGTTTAAATTATTTATCCCTCTAGATTTAATTTTTCTTGGGTTGAGCACAATTGATAGAGTGCTGCTCTATACTTTTCTGAGGCCCTGTGTTTGATACTCAGCACTGCAAGAATGGGAGAAGGACATGAGAGCTGACTCTTGAAACAATCAACCATTGAAAACTCTATGAGGATCACTATGATTCAGACTTGACTCAATGACACCTAACAACAACAACAGATTTGATTTTGGTAGGCCATATGAGTTAAAGATTTATTCATATCTTCTCTATTTTTCTTTTTTTGAGAGTACAAATTTTTGAAGTCCTTGATGATCTTCTCTATTTTATTGGTATCTGTTGTAATAACCCCCTTTTCCTCTTGAATTTTTATTTATTTAGGCTCTCTCTCTCGCTCTCTCTCTCTCCTTCCCTTCTTCTCTCTCTCCTTTTAGTTTGGCTAAAGGTTTGTTGATCTTGTTTATCTTTTCAAAGAACCACTTCTCAGTTTCATTCTTCGTACTTTTTTAGATTTCATTTCATTGGTTCTGCTTTGAGCTTTATCATTTCTTTTGTCTAGTAGCTTGTTGATTGGCCTGCTGTGTTTTAAATTCTTTAAGATGTATCATTATGTTATTTATTTGAGAGGAATTTTTGATGTAGGTACACATAGTTATGAATTTCTCTTTCAAAACTACCTTTGTTATATCCCAAAGGGTCTGGTAGGTTGTTTTCATTTTCATCTGAGTGTAGACATTTTTCAAAATTTTCTCCATGATTTCTTCAATGACCCATTGATTGTTCCAAAGTGTGTTATTTAATTTCCATGGATTTGTAATACTTTTGCATTTTTTTCTGTTCATTTCATTCCACTTCCCCATAATCCACTCCTTCCCACTAGTACCCTCCACACTCATATCAGGTCTAATTTCAATTTCCATTCTTAGATAAGTATGATTATACATTATATGTGTATATCTATCTACCTATCTACCTACCTATCTATCTATCTATCTATCTATCTATCTATCTATCTACATATATATGTCACATTTTTAAAATGTGATCCTCTGTTGATGGACATGTGGGTTGATTTCATATCCTTGCAACTGTGAAGAGTGCTGCATTAAATATGGAAGTGGAGATGTCCCTATGGTATGATGACTTATCTTCCTTTTGGTATTCCTAGAAGTGGTACAGCTGAGTCATATAGTAGTTTTATTTTTAGTTTTCTAAGATACCCCCATATTTATTTCTATTATGGCTGAACTAATTTACAGTTTGACCAGCAGTGTAAGAGGGTTCCTTTTTGTGCACATCCTTGCCAGCATTTATTGTTTGTTTTGTTAATTTTTTTTGGAAATTTTTAATGTACACCTTAATGTGATTCATTTGGACATGCTTTTCATTGTGACATTTCCATATATGCATTTTGTTGTACATTATTCATATAGGTTCCCCCTTACCCTCTTGTATGCTTCCTCACCCCCTCCCACCCCCATCAAAGACTTCTCTACCATTAACTTGTCTTTTTATGGTTTTTTTTTTTTTTTTTTTGCAGTTCTGGGGGTTGAACCCAGGGTCTTGTGCCTGTATTCTCTGCAAGTGCTGAACCACTGAGTTGCACTCTCAGACCATTTTTTTTTTTACTTTTTTTTATATTCCTCATAAATGCATTCAATTTATTGGATAACACTTCTAAGATTTTTTTAAAAAAACTTTGTAGTAGACTTGGAATATTAAAATACAAGTGGCCATGTTTAATTCCTAGTCTCCTGTGAGTAGAACTGAACAGTGTCATTATTCTTGTCATTGGTATTTGTGGTTGCCTTTGTGTTTTTATTTCCATCTGTTGCTTGTGTGGTTTTTTTTTTTTATTGGACATTTTTAATGTACACCTTAATGTGACTCATTCTGACATGCTTTTTTGAGACAGGGTCTCGGTAAATTACACAGATTGCCTCTGGTCTCGAACTTGTGATCCTCCTGCCTCCACCTCCCCAGCCACTGGGATTACAGGCGTGTGCCACCACACCAAGCTTATGGTAATATTTTTCTATACATCCTTGGGTTCCAGTTCTGTTTAAGATAGAAACTTTTTCTGTAGTGAACTTCTGTAGTGAACTTTCTTTTTACCTTGTCAGAACTATTACATGCATTTTCTAGACCATCTATAATAATGCCATTCTTGGCTTTTTTTTCCTTTTATTATGATCTGACCTTTGTATAGGATTTTTTCCTTCTTTTAATTTTGATTCAGCTCCCACATATGAGTGAGAACATGTGGTGTTTCTCTTTCTGAGCTTGTGTTCATTCACTTAAAGCAATTTTCTCCAATTCCATCCATTTTGCTGCAAATGGCCTTATTTCATTTTCTTTTGATTGTTGAATAGTATTCCATTGTGTATATGTACCATAGATTTTTTATCCATTCTTCTGTTGAAGGGCACTTTGGTTGATTCCATATCCTTGCTATTGTGAAAAGTGCTGGAGATGCAGGTGTCTCTGTGGTATGATGACACATCTCCCTTTGGGTAAATTCCCAATAGTGTTATTGCTGGGTCACACGGTAGATCTATTTGCAGTTTTTAAAGATACTCCATATTGATTTCCACAGTGGTTGGACCAATTTACAGTTCTACCAACAATGTAAAAGTGTTCCCTTTTCTCCGCAACCTCTCCAGCATTTGTTGTTATTTGTTTTATTGATCTTGGCCACTGTTACTAGTGTAAGGTGAAATCTCAGAGTTGTTTTAATTTGCATTTCCCTAATGGCTGGGGATATTGAGCACTTTTTCATGTGTTTCATGGCTTTATGGATCTCTTTATTTGAGAACTGTCTACTCAGTTCCTTTGCCCACTTGTGTATAGGGTTATTTGTTTTCTTGGGAGTTTTTTTCTTGAGTTCCTTATAATTTCAGGTAATTAGACCTTTGTCTGATGTATAGGATGTGAAGATTTTTTCCCATTTGATAGGGGTTTCCTTGACTCTGTTAATTGTTTCTTTTGCCGTACAGAAGCTATTTAAATTCATGTAATCTCATTTACCTATTCTTGTTGCAATTTCTTCAGCAATTGGAGTCCTATTAAGGAAATACTTTCCTATGCCTACATGATGAAGTGTATTGCCAATCTTGTCTTCTATAAGTTTTAAAGTTTCTGGTTTTATGTTGAGATCTTTTATCCATTTTGAGTTAACTCTCATGCATATTGACAGATGGGGGCCAGTTTTCATTTTTCTGCATGCAGATGACCATGTTTCCCAGCACCATTTATTGAAAAGGCTATCCTTTTCCAGTTTACTTGCTTTGCTCCTTTTTAAAAAATAAGGTGGCTATGGGTGTGTTGAGGTATTTCTAGGTCTTCTATTCTGTTCCAGATGTCTTCAGGCCTATTTTTGTGCCAGTAACAAGCTGTTTTTGCAACCACTGCCCTGTAGTATAGCTTGAAGTCAGGGATTGTGATTCCAGCTGCATTAGATTTGCAGCTTAAAAGTATTTTGGCTATATGTGGTCTTTTGTGGTTCCATATGAATTTTTGGATCATTTTTTCTATTTGTGTAAAGTCAGTCAGTGGAATTTCAATGGGGATTGCATTAAATGTATGGATTGCTTTTGGTAGGATAGCCATTTTTACTATTTTAATTCTCCCTATCCAGGAGCAGGGAAGATATTTCCATTTTTCAGTGTCCTCTGCTATTTTTTTCTTCAATGTTTTGAAATTTTCCTTGTAGAGATCTGAAGGGTCTTTGGTTAGATTGATTCCAAGGTATTTAATTTTCTGGTGGGCTATAGTGAAAGGTATTTTTTCTGAAATTTCCTTCTCTTCCTGTTTGCAGTTGGTATAAAGAAAAGCTATTGATTTTTGTGTGTTGATTTTATAACCTGCCACTTTGCTGAAGGGGTTGATTAGTTCTAGAAGTTTTCTGGTCCAGGTTTTGGGGTCTTTCAGGTATAGAATCATGTCATCTGCAAATAAGGATAATTTGACCTCTTCAATGCCAATCTATATCCTTTTGATTTCTTTCTCTTGTCTTATTTCCTTGTTGAGGACTTCAATTACTATGTTAATAGAATAGGAGAGAGAGGACATCCTTGCCTTGTTCTGGATCTAAGAGGAAATGGTTTCAGTTTTTCTCCATTTAATATAATGTTGGCTGTAGGTTTGTCATAAATGGCTTTTATGATATTAAGTTGTTTGCCTGTTATACCTACCTTCTCCAGCATTTTTATCATGAAAACGTGTTGCACTTTGTTGCAGGCCTTTTCAGCATCAATTGAGATGATCATGTGGTTTTCGTTTGCCAAAATGTTGGATTACATTAATTGATTTCTGTACGTTGAACCAGTGTTGTATCTGTGGTATAAATCCCACTTGATCATGGTGAATAATCTTTTTCGTATGTTGCTGGATTCTGTTTGCCAGGATTTCATTAAATATTTTTGCATCTAGATTCATAAGGGAGATGGGTCTATAGTTGTCTCTCTTAGATGAATCTTTTCCTGGTTTAGGTATCAGGGTGATGGTAGCTTCATAGAATGAATTTGGGAGTATTCCCTCCTTTTGTATTCTTTGGAATAATTTGAGGAGGACAGGTATTATCTCTTCTTTAAAAGTTTGGTAGAATTCTGCTGTGAATCCATCAGGACCTGGGCTCTTCTTTGTTGGGAGACTTTTAATTACCTTTTCTATTTCTGTATAGGTAATGGTCTTGTTTAGGTCAGTTATGTCTTCTGGGGTTAGCTTTGGTAGGTCATACATGTTAATAAATTTGTCCATTTCTTCTGCATTTTCATATTTTTGGGAATACAATCTCTCATAGTAATCCCTGACAATTTTCTGTATTTTGTTGTAGTCGGTGGTCATGGACCCATTTTCTTTCATTATCCATACTATGTTAGTTTTTTCCTTTTTCTTTTTGATGAGATTGGCTAGAGGAGTGTCTATTTTATTAATCTTTTCAGAGAACCAGCTCTCAGTCTTATTAATTTTTTGAATTATCTCTTTGGATTCTAATTGAGATATTTCTCCCTTTATTTTTGTAATTTCTTTTTGGGTGTTCCTTTTAGGATTGATTTTTTGTTGGATTTCTAGTGTATTAAGATGCATCATTAGGTCATTTATTTGGGTCTTCTTTACTTCATTGGCAAGGACACTTAATGCTATAACTTCCCTCTT
>VMDO01029895.1:0-22066 GCA_007922755.1 Pedetes capensis | reverse complement strand
GGTGTAATCCAAAACCCTTATTTATTTTTTATCTTGAGATGGGGTCTCATTAAGTTCTACAGGCTGCCTCTAGCCTTCAACCTAGAGTCCTGCCTCAGCCTCCTGAGTAACTGGGATTTCAGGTGTGCACTATAGCTTCTGGCTCCAATTCTTCTAAAATTACTCAAAGAACTGGAAGCAAGGGAATTCTTCCAAGCTCATTCTATAAAGCCAGCATTTTCTTGATAGCAAAACCAGACAAAGACAAAATAAAAAATAAAACTATAGGCCAATATCCCTGATAGACATAAATGCAAAAATTCCCAACAGGATTCTAGGAAATTTAATCCTACAGCACATAAAAGAAAACCATAAACATGATCATGTTGGATTTATCCCAAGGAAGGGCCATCATAAGTAAATCAATAAACATAATATATCACATTAACAGAATGAAGAATAAAAATAATGTGATCATCTCAATAGATGACATCAAAGTAGTTCATAAAATTCAACCTTCCTTTATGATAAAACCTCTGAAGAAATTGTGTATAAAGGAATTATACTCCAGCATAGTTAAGGTTATATATGACAAACTCACAGTGGTTCAAACAAAACAAGGAAACACTGCTTGGCTTAAAGTCAGGAAAGGTATGCATTAGGGCTGTATACTTTCATTGTATCTCTTCAGTCTCTATGCTGAGCAAATAATCTGAGAAGCGGGACTTTTATGAAGAAGAATATAACATCAGAATTAGATGAAGACTCATTAACAACCTGTGATATGCAGGTGGCACAGATTCACTTGTTGAAAATGAAGAAAATTTGAAACATTTATTGATGAAGATCAGAGAACAGAGCCTTCAGTATGGATTGCCCTTCAACAT
Organism: Pedetes capensis; assembly: GCA_007922755.1. Taxonomy (NCBI): domain Eukaryota; kingdom Metazoa; phylum Chordata; class Mammalia; order Rodentia; family Pedetidae; genus Pedetes; species Pedetes capensis. Next base: position 21,200 of record VMDO01029895.1, on the reverse strand, counting down.
TAAGAAAACAAAAATCCTACAACTGAGTCAGTAAGCAACATCATGATAAATGGAGAAAAGATTGAGGTTGTCCAAGATTTTGCTTTACTTGATTCTACAGTCAACACCCATGGAAGCAGAAGTCAAGAAATGAAAAGACACAATGCATCAGGAAAAGCTATTGCAAAAGACCTCTGCAAAAGTTTTGAAAAGTAATGATGTCACATTGAAGATGAAGGTGCACCCAACTCATGCCATGGTATTTTCAGTTGCATCATATACTTGTGAAAACTGGACACTGAAGAAAGGAGACAGGAGAAAAATTGATGCTTTTAAATTATGGTGTTGTAGACTAATATTAAATGTATCATAGACTGCCAAAAGAACCAACAAATACGTCCTACAAGAAGTGCAACTAGAGTGCTCCTTGGAAACAAGGATGGTTAGATTGCATCTTAAGTTTTCTGATTGGCTTCCTTCACATGGGACAATATTCTCAAGTTTTATCCATCAGTCTGTAGTATACTTTTCTTGTAATACATTAATATTTAGTCTGTTTTGTGCAAGTATTATACACTCTTTGATTTTTTATATACTCAAGAAGTACCATACACTCTTTGATTTTCAGGACACAATTTGTAGATTTCATATTTTCTCCAATTTAAACATATGCTTTAGTATATGAGAAGAATATCCTTTCATGTTTAGTTCTTTTGAAAATTTGTCTAATTTTAATATAATTTCTAAGTTAAATATTCCATTTAGGCTTCACTCTTTACCTGTACAATCCACTAACGTACAACAATGCTTTACCTGTGCTCATCTCTTGTGTTGTGTCTTATATAATTTTATGTATCTGTGTCCCTCATTATTTTATGAGCTCCTGGAGGCTAAGAATCATATCTTTGCCTCCAGGTTCCAATATATCTCTATCTCCTATATCTAGTAGAGTCTAGTCTACAATGAAATTAATCACTTGGATGGTTATGCTGTCCTGTAGGGTGGTAAAGACTGAAATCCTCAGACAATGCAACCACTAAATCCCAAAGGGAAATTATTAATGGATTCTGAAGACTTTAACCAGAAATTCAAACTCAGATGCTTTCGTGGGCCAGGTAGGTTACAAAAATGGCATGAATCAGCTTTAAGTAATGATCAGGGAGTGAGGAGGGCAGGGATAAATTTATAGGAATAACTGCCTTGCTTAATAGTGATCTAAAGACTATTCAAAGCAAATAGAAGTACACCATGCTGATGAATCAAATGCCTCATCTGTCTTGAGGTTCTCAAATGTGAGAACCCTGGTCTATAATATACTAGGGCAATTTTCTCATGTGAAGTTATATGCACATGTGTGAGTTCAAATGTTATGAATATTTTTCCACCAGGCTCCAAGACGAGGCTTCCAGTCAGTCTGGGTGACCTAAAATTATATGGCTCACACCCCCCTACTTAGTTAACTATGACAAACAGAGAACCGCACAATAGCATACTCACAAATTTGTTGGCTACTTGACTTTCTTCTTTTGAGAAATGTATACTAATGCCATTTGTAAAACTTTTTTAAAAGTTGATATGAAAATCGAAGAGTGATTACTAGAGACTGGGAAGAGTGTCAGAAGAGAGGATAAAGAAGGAGGTTGGATAACAGGCACCAAAAACAGTTTGAAGGAAAAAGCTCTTATGTTCCATATCACAGTGGAATGGCTATAGGTCACAATAATATATTATGTACTTCATGAATAACTAGGAGAGAGGAGTTTGAAGGCTCCAAACACAAAGGAATGACAGGAGACAAATTTCAATTGTGTTTATTTGATCAGTACTCATGTACCCCATAAGTATGTACAATTACTATTACATGTTAATCAAAAATTTTTTTAATATTAAGGATATGGAAATGCTAACAACTCTGATTTGATCATTACATATTGTATATATGTAACAAATTATTACACAAATTGTCCCATAAATATGTATAAACATTTTTAAAAAGAATAGCATACTGTTTTTACTTGAAGTGATATTTGGGTCTAGAAGAGAGCTCCACTGTCATGAGATTTGGCACATTTACAAGACTTTGCCCAGAGTGGGAAGAAACAAATATGAAACCTGAAGTCAAAAAACACACATTTGAATGAAGGAACTTAACTCTTACAAAATGTCCTCAACCAGCTGTGTAAGTTTTCCAAGCCTCAGTTCTCTTATCTGTCCAATCAAATGAATGATGCAACTTTAAAAATAACAGTGTCTAGCACATGATGGGTACTAGATAAATGTTAAGTCTGCATATGAACCTTGTCCATTTACATTCAAAATCAGGAAAGGAGCCCACAACATGTGTTTCTTCCACAAAAATAAAGATCCAGGCAAGAGGATGATATTTGCAAAAAGAGTTCCTGAGAAAGTGAGAGAGAATATGAGACATAGTCCTGAGTATTACAAAATCCATCTCTAGGAGACAGTGTTACAACCCAAAGCCGTCTCTGCTTCTGGCCATTCTCCAAGACATCTTCATTTCCCTGGCCATTATCAGAGGAATCAAGGCATTCAATCTCATTTCTGACATCCAATATTGATTGATGAGCTTGGATGGATAACTGGCATCTTGCTGGCAGAAACTGCACTTTCCCTTCACCCTTCTCCTCTGAGAGCCAGCACACCCTCTCCTGAATCCAACACTGAATTACTTCCAAAGTAATTTGCTTAGCAAAAGTAGGCTGTTTTCATATACTAAATTCACCTTCAGTTCACCTCTCTCACCTTCAAATATTAAAACTCGCCCCACAGAAAATGATTCTAGGAGCCTAATCAGAATGTCGGCTCTCTGTTCAGAGAGGGCTCATTCTCCTGAGCACACATTTTTTCAGAAGACATCGACCCTGAAAGTAATTGGCTCCCAATCAATGATACTCCCATTTATTTCTCTTTTAAAAAGAAGAAAAGAATAATAAAAACAAAGTATTCCAACAGTAAGTTCAAGAAAGCAGTTCTAATATTTGCAAGAAGAGTATAAATTTTCTAATAACTGCATTTAAATACTTAGAGCAATAAGTGTTTTTTAAGTGTCACTTCAAGAAAGTGAAACAAGGTTTCAAGTATTTTTATGTTCATAAAAAATGTTAGTATTTTGTACTTATTTCTACAAGTTTAAGGTAAGATAATGAGGTTTAAAATGTAAAAAAAAGCAAGTCTGGAAAGGCATGAAGAAAAATTTTCTGAGGGAAAATAATTGAGAGAGGCTCTCTATCTTCTCTAGAAGGGTCTTAAAGCCTAGCAACATTTATTCAACTATTTATTAAATGTGTACTATATGCTAGCTGCCTGCAGCTGTACTCCTGTGGCATCCAATCCCATCAGATCTCAGAAGCTAAGCAGGGTCAGATCTGGTTAGTACTTAGATGGGAGACATCCTGGGAACACCAGGTACTGTTGGCTTGGGAGAACGACCTGGCAACCCACTTACTCCAACAACAACAACAAAACAATCAGCCATGGAAAATTCTATGAATAACTGAAAAGCACTAATACTGTCTCTCTCTCTTTGTAAAGAGGGTCTCTATCAGTCCGACAGCAACTCAACGGCACCTAACAACAATGCGCCAGTCATTCTGATCAATGAAATGGAGAGTAGAGATAACATGTAAGATGAGAGGTTTACTTTCAATAAATGTGAAATCAAGCTGGGTACAGAAAACCTACTGTGCATGAAATTAAAAACAAATTAAGCAATTAAGAACAAATTTGGCATTTACTAAAACTATAAATGGGAGATTACCAAGGAGAGATCACTCTGTGGGCCAGATTAACTGAGAAAAGACTTTCTGAGCTTACCTTCAGAGACAAGCCTTTTAGTAGGTGGAAGAGAGGAGGTAAAACTACAGAAAGGGGGGACAATATGTGCAAAATATCCAGATGAGACACCAGTGAGGAGATCATTATGTCAATAGCAGAGAGCCTATTTGGGTGAGCACCAGTGACAGGTCCTGATTGAGAGGCATCACATTTAGGAGTGCTATGAAAATAAATTAAAGACCTCCCTCCAAAAAAATTTTAGGATTATTTTTGTAGTTATTGAGTAAGAGAATAAGTAAGAACATGGAGTCTTAAAATAATCAACAGAATTTCAGCAAGAGATCTCTGGGTTTGTATGTATGTTAGATGGGGATGAAAGAGAGAATGCAGCCAGGGAGAATAGTAAGAAGGCTGTTGGTATAATTCACATGTGAAGTGGAGAGGGTCAATACCAAGAACAAAAAAGCATTTGGAAGATTTTGTTTAAAGAGAAAAATAATGAAATTTGCAGAACAGTTAGAGACAAGGGTAGGAAGAAAAGAGTCAAGGGTTTTTGAACTTACAGTTATTTCCCAGGGTTTGGGCTTGGATTGAGAACAGCAATGGCATTAATGGAAAAGAAATCATTTGGGAAAAGAATTGAGATAGGAGAGGAGACAGATGGAGAGATTCAAGAGAGATGTTGAGTAGATTAAATAGACTGAACTCAATAACACATTAGAGATTGGGGTGGTAAAGGAGAGGAAGATATCAAGCATAATTTTTAGCTATCAGCCTTGAGTACTCAGATGAATGGATTATGAGAAGAGGAGGAGGATTAATAGGTAAATTGACCAAGATCAATAGGTTAGTGAAGTTCAGATTGACATGGTGGATTTGAGGTGTCTTTGAAACATCTAAGTGGAAATATCAACTACGTCATTGGAAATGAAGCTTAGTCTGTAGATGACCAATCAGAGCAGCATAGTGATTCTCAGTCCAGGGTGATCTCCTCCCCCAAAGACAAGTGGCAATGTTAGGGGACATTTGGTTGTCACAACTGGGGGCAGGCAAAAGTTCCTACTTGTATCTAGTGGGTAAAGGTCAGAGATATTGCTAAATATTTTATAATGCATAGGATAGCACCCAACCACAAAGACTTACCCAGCCCCAAAGATAAATAATGTCAAGACTGGGAAACTCTGCAGCAGGAGATGCATCAATTTGGGAGATATCTGCACAACCATGGAAATTAAAGCTCTAGCATAATGAGAGTACAGAATGCAAAAAAGCTTAGTTTGAAGTCTGGAGATATATTGAATGGCCAGATGGAGGAGGATGAGCCCAAAAAGAAGACCTATAATAAGGAGAGACCAGAGAAATAAAAAGAAAACCAGGAGGTGGCGGTCACACCAACCATGTTAAGATGTATTTCTGAAGAAAGGAGACGTTCACTAAGAAAAGAACTAAATATATCCATTGAATTTAGAAACCTAAAGGTAGCCAGCGAGCTTAGAAAAATCAGTTTCTGCAGCATACTAGTTATGAAAGCTAAATTTAAGTAAGTTAAGAAGAAAATAGAGATCTTCTAGGCTATGATAAGGCAAGAGATCAATTTCAACTTTAAGTCAATTGAAAGAATGTTTGTTTGCGTTGACGTTGCTGTTCTAAGAGAATCATGCTAAATAAAACTAAGGGATACAGTTGGAAGTATCAATTTGAATACATAGACAAGAGCAGAGTTTGTCAAGAATGAGTAATAAAATATTAGTGGGTCATGAAATCAATTTAGTCAGTTTTAAACATCATTTTGAGAACATAAAAGTAAAATAGAATAGGACAGAAAACAACAGAGACCATCATATCGTGTAAAATATTTCATGAAATTATTGTTTCAGGAGTTATAAGTATGCATCTATGTCTTTAGCTTGTAATTTTGGTAACTAAGTGAACATAGACAATGAAGATAAGAGCTATGCTCCAGGTCTGGGTACAGATGATTTGGAAAATAATGGTATCATGATGAAAATAGAAAAGCAAGGAAATGAAACAATAAGGGAGAAAATAAAACATTAAGATGAATTTAAGAAAAAAGCACAACATTCAGGTTAAGGTGTACCATACACAGTAACCCAGTCCCCTACTGGGATAGAAGAGCTTCATTGATGCTCCTGTAGCCCACTGTCCTTTAACCGTGACTGTTTTGCAATGGCCCGTTTTCTTATGCCTCTCTGTTCTCAAACAGTGAGTACCCATGAGATGAGGAGCTATATCCCCATTGTTCAGCATAATACCCAGCACACAGTGGGCATTCATTCCATGTGGATTTGATAAATACATTAAAGATGTGACACTAAAATCACAGAATCTGAAAGTCAGTGATTGTGAGCTATTTACAAAACGACTTTAGACTCTTTCAGAGACAAATCATGACAAGCCACCATCCACACACTTGATTCCAGAAAGCAATTACCATCTGAAACCTGGTGTGTATCCTACGTCCGTCAGCATTATTGGTTGCAATAAAATTAACTCTGGCTGATATAAGCAGAAAACAAATTTATTGCATATTGGGTAGTTCATAGTTGCCAAGAAACCCAAGCTTGGAAAACAGTCAAGAACAAGGGAAGCTAATGCATTAACCTGGACCATAGCCAAAATACCTATACCATGAAGCCAGACCACTCAGGACTATCACCTCTAAACCTACATATTCCAGCTACACGACAGGCACCCATCAGTGAATAATAGGTACCACCTTGCTGTTACTGTTGCCTCAGAAAATTCATATCCCTGCCCCTCATGCTCCTCCCTCCCAGCTTCTTAGCACTCATAATTCCCAATTCAAAATTCAAGGCAGCCTGATCTGATTGGTGGAGCCTAAGTTATGTGCTGGTGCCTAACTACAAGGAGGAATAGGAAACTGAGTATCTGTGTATCTTGCATTTTAAGCCTTTATTGAGGAAGACAGGCTAATATATTTCTAAGCAAAAGAAGATGCTGGCTGTCAAGCAGTAAGTGATAAATGTCCACTACGTAATAAATGACATATAATTCCATAAATTCTACAGCTCTTGCCAGCTGCCAGCCCCAGTACCACCTTGAACTGAGCTGAGTGCAATGGAAAGTCTTTAGCTGCCAACATGCAAGGCACTCAACATTGCTCTGTCAGGTGTTATACCTGATCAGGTTTACTCTTGAATGATGCTCAGATCCCAGATCATCATGAAGTGACAGGTGAATGTCATCCTTTCATAGAAACCACTGACCCTGAGACTTATGTATTCTTACCTTAAAAATGATACTGCCATCATTTCAGCTTCTTGGTAGATGATTCTGGTCCCTTAGTTTAAGTGATGTCAATCACTTTAGTAATTGCCTTGGAGTCCATGTCAAGCATTTCCAATCATATGTACCTGCTCTTTGGAGCAAACCATTATAAAGATATTCTGCCTCTCTGGCATTCATCTGAGATGGTCCTGCCCCATGCCAGACTAGCGTTGATCTCTTCCAATTCTCAAACAGCACCATTTTTTTCCAGTCTTCTACCTGCACACTCCCTAGGCATCCTATTTATTTCACTTAGAATAAGTGTGGATTTCCACCACATAGATATACATTTATTTACTTCTCCTAATCCATCCTTAGGAAATCTATATAAAAAGAACAGTCAGTCTCTACTTTGCAAACCTTAGCATCCACACAGAATGAACCCATTATAGCTCATTTGTATTTTATTTCTTGTAACTTCATCATCCCACAGAAATCCTTCCTGAAAAAGCGGACATATAATAAAATCTTTGAGAGAATATGAAGAGCTTCATCAAAAGAATAGTCATGACTTCTAATATTCAGAAAATGTCAATAGGTCTTCTACCAAAGAATACTGGGTATAGAAAGCCAAAGAAAGAAGAAAGCACAGTAATAATTATTGTTTATAAAGTAATTATTCTCTACTAAAATGATAGGCTCCTCTCAAAGATACAACTTGAACTTTTAATGTATTTAGAATATTTTTAGGTATTGTAAGTACTTACACATTAAAAACATGTCTCATAGTGTTGGAATGTTGCTCAGTGGGAGGGCACATGCTTAGCATGGATCAATTCCCAGTAACCCCCACACACATACACGCACACGCACACACACACACAAAAAATGCGTAGTAAGTTACCTACGCATCTATTAAGGAAAGTTTATGTGATATTTCCATATACATTTTAAGAAGTTCAAAACTCAAGCACTTGAGGCTCCAGGAGCAAAGAACCACACCAATTCACTCTTTAAGATTTTTTCTTCTAAAACATATACTTTAATCATTAATTTACCTAAATGGTGTTGTGTAACAGATCTCATTGTCTTCATTTTTGTCATTCAGTATTTGATTTTTAAGGTTTACTTCTTGATATGTGTGCATCTTTCTCCTAACTACCACAAAACAGGCCACAGAAACTATCTACCACAGAATTGCTCCAAACTCTTCACTGCAAAAGATATTAAGTCTCCTCAGCCATGTGCCCGTAAGGACTTATGTAAGGGTTTTTCTGGGATATCATCCTCATAATGAGATTGCTAGACCACGGGGCAGAGGCAGACTTGACTTCACTGAGGACAGCCAGATGGCTCCACACTGCCTGTGCCACTTCATACTCCTGTCAGTCATGAATAAGGGTCCTGCTCCCCACATCTTTGCTAACACTTGATGTTATCCAATTTACACCAGGTTTAGAAAAAAATGAAGTGTTGTTTTAATTTTCACATCTGATAATTAGCAAGTTTGAGCCATCACATCTATTTTTAAAACATTAATGTTTCTTTGGTTCCTTACCCATTCGCTTCTGTGCTTCCTGTCTTTTCATATTGGAATACAGAAGCCCTGTGTATATTTTAGGTATTAACTACTCTCAGATTATAGAAATAACCAAAAATCTCTTCCAAGTCTGTCATCTGTTAACTCTGTCAAAATGCACTTACTTGAACAGAAATACTTAATGTTGGTGTAATTCAACAGATTAACTTTTCTTTAATGGTATGTAGTTCCCAATCTAATTGCCTTTCAAGTGAAAGACATAGTATTTGTTGTCACTGTTTTTTTGTTTTACTAAATTGGAGCAACTCAATCTAATAATTTCCTTCACACCAAGGTCTTCTTATGCCACATTTGTTCGTCACTCAGAATTAAGATGGGGCAGGAGTTATGAGTGGAGAATGAGGAAAGTAGATTACATTTAGCTACAAATCATAGATTTTTAATTTACTACTCATGTGAATTGAGGCAAGTAATTTGTATACTCTAGACCTTAGTTTTCTCCTCTGGAAAATACACTGGAAAAGTATGTGACAACTCTAGGCCTGTAGTTCTTGCTCCATAACTATTCTTTGTTTTCTTTCCTATCACCTAACAACCCATAAATATACCTAGGTCAATTATTTCTGGTATAATATGAACTCAGTAAGTTTTCATTTGTTCTTTATTGGGTTTGGTACAAAACTGGACTCTTCTAAACAGTTGCCTCCAATTTCCCTTAAAGAAGCTTCCCTGTGCTTAACCTCACTGGAATTAGATTAAACAAATATAAGCTTCTCTGGTTCTCAGTTAATATATTGAAGAAACATTTGGTTGTTGCCTACTATGTACCTACCCCTAAGATACAAAGACAAATCAGAAGAAAGGAGTCAACAATTAAGCAACACATTAGATTCCCATAGAAGGTGTATCCAACTAAGCCTGGGAAAGACAGATCACCAATGATGGCCAATTGCTTTCTCTCAGTTTTCAACATAAGCTTAGAGAATACTTGATCTGAATAATTCTTGGGGTGGGGGAATGTTACTTATTCTGAGAGAAAATAAGTCTTAGTCTTAAAACTGATTTTATTCTGTGAATAACTTCCAAGATCAAGTATCAGAGGACAATAATAAAGTCCAGGAGTTTGTCACTTGCCCATTACAGGACTCCAGGGCTTTCTAGTGCAATCAAGACCAAAGAACCAAAGTTGCAATTAGCTATACCCAGAGAAAAAACTAGGCAATGGCTTCCCATGGATCAAAACAAGGGTGCATGGAAAGACAGAGTATAAGTAAAGTCAGCTGTGCAACTTGTGCAACTGCCCCAAAGCAAAGAGTAACAAACACGCTGGGGAAGGTTGGAAGTCCTGAGGGTTTTGTACTCAACTGACAAGTTGCTTTTTCTGGCTCTATGTCTGGGCATACTTCAGTGACTTCCAACCTTTTTTTTCCCACTCTAATACAAGCTATTGTTGTTGTTAGATGCTGTCAAGTCGGTGTCTGACTCATAGTGACCCTACATACAACAGGTGAAACACTATTGTCAGTGCTTTTCTGTTATTCATAGGGTTTTCAATGGCTAATTGATTTTGGAGAGTGACTTGCCAGGGACTTCTCCCAAGCCTGCAGTATCTGGTGTTCCCAGGTGGTCTCCCATCCAAGTACTAACCAGAACTGACCCTGCTTAGCTTCTGAAATCTGACAGGATTGGATGCCACAGTACTATTATGGCTACAGGCTTACTCTAATACATGGGATATTCATGTACAAGATGTGTTCACTTATGCACACCTTCCCAATAAAAGGGTACTAACCCATATTTCTCTCTCCCACTCAATAAAACATATCAGAGAACAAGTAAGTGACAATGGCATTCAAAAGATGATCCCAAATGTTGGTTCCCTAATTGTTACCATAGAAAATTGCTTATAATTCATCTTGAAATTAGCACGGCACCAGATTATCACAATTTGCAATGGAATCTAGTAAAAATAGGTGAAAACTACTAACCTAGCTTATGTTCACTGAGCCTACGAGCTGTCAGCCAGCCTCTGCCCAGCCTTTCACTAATGTGTAATAGAGAGCTATCATTTGTTGGTCTTGTGCTATAAGCCAGACATTTCCACAAAACATTGACTGTCCCCACAAAACTCTAAAAGTTTGTTATCCCTATCTTACAGATGAAAAGTAGGAGGCTCAAAAAGGTTATTTTCTTAAGGTGATTCAGTAAGTGGTAAACCCAAGATTTATAATTAGGACTGCCATATTCCAGAATCAAGAATCCCAGCCTACTCTCTTAGAGCAGACTCACCTTCCAACGGTAAAAGTGAAACAAATGAGAGTCCCAGTTAACGCCACCTTCCCCAACACATGCTAGACATCTGATGACTTGGGAGATGTCCTCATTCTCAACCCAAGACAGTCAGAAATTCCCAACACTGATTTCCAGAAAATCTCCGATAAAGTGAAGGTAGATTGTCTGGAAAGGTGATACATTTACTATATCCATGATCACTCTTGCACAGAATTATGACTAAAGATCATTCCCACTGAAGGCTCTAAGGAAAAAAGAAGTAGTTATCAAAGGAAGGGGAATGGAAGGAGGAGAGCATAGGTAATTCATGTAGGACTCAGAGCATAGCTCAGGATCACAGAGGTGAAAAAGAAGTAAGACAGCCTCCTAATGCCTGCAGAGGTTGGAAGAGGCAAGGAGTGGGAAACGACCATTTATGCAGCACTTATCATGTTCCAGTGCACCGAGCCAGGAGCCTAGGCAATGCCTTTTTCGTCTTCACAAGGGCCGTCATCTCTAGTTTCCTACATCCAAGAGGCTGAGGTGTTTTGTTGTTGTTGTTTTGTTGTTGCTGTTTTTTCAGTACTTAGGGCTTGAACCAAGGGCCCCAAGAGCCCCAAGAACATGCTTCATAAATGCTCTACCACTGAGCTGTAATTCTCCAGTGCCTTTTTCATTTTTTTTAATCTTAAGGCAGGGTGTTATTAAGTTACTCAGGCTGCCTCTGGCCTCGAACTTGTGATCCTCCTGCCTCTGCCTCCCAAACTGCTGAGATTACAGGCATGAGTCACTGCACCCAGCACGAGGTCCACTATTTTTTTACGCAGGTGCAAAACAAACTGATAGAAAATAGAAAAGTAAGAATTTGCTGCTGATGCCCACCATCCACCTTTATCCACTGCAAGCACCTTCTTCACCAGTCCCTGGGGAAGAATGTGCCTGAGTGCTCTTCCTTAAGCATGAGCTGACCAGCCCTCTGGCTCCCAGAGTTCTGAAAAAGTATTCTATTCCCCATTGTCATTTGAGAACTTGTCATTTAAGAAAAAATACATCTCCAACTATTCTTCTTGTGTTTGGGAGCAAAGATCATTTGGAATAGTGAGTGCCTGTAGGAAACTAATTGGCACTCCCTTGACAAAATGCAATGGAGTTACGCCTTGGCCACTGTTACTGCGTCTGGTAAAGAATATGAATGTGATTGTAGTGACCACATCGCTCCTAAGTCTGGAATCCGCCAGCCAAAGCAGATGCAACTTGGCTTCTCCTCACCCACATCTCAGGAGACCGTTTAGTGATAAGCTGAAGATCAGCATGGTGTGCCCATGACTCTCCACAGGAAAGGCTTACGTAACTGGTACCAAGGTTAGCTTTTCTCTTCCTTCCCTGTCTGTGGCCTCCCTCCGTCTGGTTCCTGCAGCTCCAGGCAGAGGTATGAAAAAGGTATCTACATCCACAGGGATGAGGGTCAGGCAGGGAAAAGATGCCCAAAGGATAAGTTCCATGGAGTCTCCAGAAGCCCTGTTGATGTTCGTGTGATAATCTCACCACCCTCACACCCTGCCTGCTCCACAAACCCACAAACCTTGCACATCAGGCTTCCCAGTGCTCCTGAATCTATATCAGAACCACTCAGTCTGCACCTCAGGGCTGTGTTCTGGCAATCTGCACTTTAACAGCCTCCTCAATGATTCTTAAGGGACAAAACCAGTTTGAGGATCCCTGGGCTATGGATTAGGAGTAGTCAGAGACAGGACAGTAGTGGCCTGAAATAAGAAGATTGTTTCCATAGACTAATACAATGAATCCTAAGTATTTGAGCCTCTTGTGTTCTACAAAGTTGCCACAGACACAAAACTAGCAAATACTAAACCATGGCCCCTAAGGGAAATATAGGATTAGATTCCTTCAAGCCTCTGGTCATAATAATCTCAAGAAAGAAATATACAATCTTGTTCCATATGAGTTTCTGTTTGAAGACATCCAATTGAACACATATTGTTATACAGTAGCATTCAGCTCATGGCCAGCTGCTCTGTGACTCATGGCTGAACAAAGCTTTGGTAACTTCTATTTTCTCTCTGAGGCATGTCACAGTCTTCATTCATTTAGAAGCTGTAAACAGCACTTCAGCATTATGCTCATGGCCGTTTTAAACAGAGAAATCACCAGTGAAAAGTGCAAAATGGGGGCATAGTGGCAAAAAGGATACTTATTTATAATATTAAAGCTAAAATAAGATTGCATCTCAATTCAGAATATGCACGTTGGGTGATTCAAATTTTTCACAGCCCTGTGCATGTCCACCAATGACTGCAAAAACACCAGGTGTGCTGATTTTGGGGTTACAAATAATTTTAGGCAGTAGGCAGATTTGCAAACAGAATCCACAAATAATTAGAGCTGATTACATGTACAAGTACATATGTAAGATTTACAAAATATTTTTACATGTGTTACCTTATTATCTTATCTGGTCCCACACTAACTCTGGAACTTAAATAGAATATGTGCTGTTTTGATTCCCACACCCAAATGAGAGAGATGGGACACAAACCTAGGGCTTTCAGCTCCAAGGCCCTTGTTTTTCTATTGAGCAAGAGAAAGACAACACTGCTAATGCTGCCACAGGCTAGAACTGTTCAGCCAAGTAAAGATGTCTAGAGAAATGGGGTACAGGGGCGAGCTGGCAGAGTATGCTTACACTGGAGGAGACTAGGGAGAGCCAGAGCGAGTGTAGCCCTACACACAGAGCGGGGCTTAATGGCTATTGGCCTTAGCTGCACAAAGGTGCTGTTCACGTGCACTGAGGTTGGCTTTGATATGCTTAGTCAGAAGGCAAGGTTGCAGAGAAATGGCAGGGGACACATGATGGGCAGTTTGGGGCTTCTGAGAATAGGGAAAAAGGTAGCATCACCAGCAAACAAGAAGTTTTAAAAATCCAGATCCCACTTGCTACACTGCTACCGGATGGGAAATGTAAAATCATTTAAAATCTTGACCTCTAATAATAACTTCTCACTATGTCCCCCACCACGAGAAGAACAAGCTGAGCCCTTGAAGAAAATTAGAGAATCTTAAAGCTGGAAAGCTCTCCAGGGACAGCATGATAACAGGAAGAAGATCTAGAGCCAGCATCCTGGCCTTGAACCTTAGCTCTATCACTTTCAGCTGCATGGGAGAATTACCCAACCTTTCTGTGCTTCAAATTCCTCATCTGTGACATAGAGATACTACTAATACATCTTCTCAGGGTTGTTACAAGGATTTGATAAATTTATAAATCTAAAATGCTTAAATTAGGCTCTATTCTATAAATGTTAGAATTTTTTAATTCCAACTCTCATCTTACAAAAATGAAACAGTAAAGTCCAGAGAAGTTGATTCATCTAATATCTTAGATTTTTATAGCCCTCATTGATCTGCATATTAATGGAAAAGTCATAGTTCCTTCTATATCTGGGAAGTCTAACCACGCACAGCACTGAAAAGGATCCAAGAAATAGGAGAACTGATTTGAACTGTTGAGATGAGAGCTCAGGAAGGCAGCGGGTCAAAGGGTGACCTCATCTGAGCTTGGAAAGCAGAGCCTAATGTTTTATAAACTTTGCAGAGCATTCTCAAAAATGAAGAGCCATGGGGTGGGCATTGCTCACCATCTGAGGGTCCACCAGGAAACAGCAGACTTGGAGAAGGCCGAGTGACAGATGGGAAGGTGTGGAGAGTTACCTCAGGAAAGGAAAACAGAAAACCACCTATTCGCTCTGCCGCATTCTGGGATCTAAGCTAGGACCGCTGGCTGCTTTGAAGTGCATCTTCTCTTTTCCCTCTCCCCTCCCCAACACCCTTCTTGGCAATGCATTTTATCTTCTAGCAGATGGCTGCAGCTGCTATGGCAGCATCTGTTGCTGCTCTTTCACCTCCCAGCTTTGCCAGGAGCACTTGGCAAGATGTGCTTGCAGGGGCTGTCAGCACCCAGTAGTATCACTATCTGTCAAATTAAAAAAAAAAATCTCAAGACAGAGGAAGTGCTGATGCAATCGACTATGATCCCCTGGGGCTTGCTTGATCCAAGATTCTGCCTCAGACTGGCACCCCTCATGGGACCAGAGGCTGGGAGAGAGGAGCTTGGTGAGCTCATTCACTCATCAGCCATCTTTAACAGGTGAGAGACCTTCAGATTGGCAAATAAAGAGGCTCAGCTGCAGAGAGCCAGAGGTCTTCTAGATAGAACAACACTGGAAGTCCACAGGAGCAATGTGGAGGAAGGAAGATGATGTGCTAACCACAAGCTCCCCCAGCCTCAATCCACAGGATGATCCTCAGCCTGGCAGGACTCAGTCCTCAGCAGGTCTGGAGGGGCGTTCAGAACCCCGTCTATGTCAGTGCATGGACACTGGGAGCCCTGCCCGGTCACTGCTATGGCCAGCCTCAAGTTATGGCCTTCTCTCCATCTCTCCTGTTTGCCTCATCTTGAGAAAAGACAGCTGCTGTGGCTTTCTGTTTTGCATTGGTGTCCCCTACAGAAGCAAGGTTTGTGTCCTGTTTGGCCTGAGCTCTAGGTTGCTGTTTAGCACTGGTGAGCTCCTTTCCTTTGCAGCTTGTAATCCAAACCAGGGAGAACAAATAGAATGAGGTGTATCTGTCTCCTCGATCATGTCCATCATCTCTGCCTAGAGGCTTTCCTGCCAGGTCCCATATCAAATGTCAGAAATATTGGATCCTGAATTGAGCTTGAATTGAGCCTGAGTTCACCATGTCTCTGAGAATTTGTGATTTGAAACAAAGATCTTCCCCACCACTTCACCTCCTCCACTGAATTACTGCAGAAGGGATCTGTGAGCCATTAAATTACTCCCAGCCATTGTTGGAAATTGGAAGAGACTGGGCAGTCGAGGGATGGAAGGCTGAGGCTGAGCAAGAGGCCAGTGCTTTCCAAGTGACTAATCATTTGTATCAACTCACAATCCATGGGATATTCTTTGAAGAAAACCACTTTGATAAAAAATACATAAAGTAAATAGCCAAAGACACTATATTTAGCTCAAATTACTCAAACATTCATTGAATGTCGAAATGGGACACTCTTATAGGGTGAAGTCCCCAGAGAGGTATAGGGCATGTGGTGCTCAGAAAGGACAGAATCCTAGTCAGGAGGAGGAGGAAAACCTAGCAAAAATTAACCTAAATCCAAAGCCGGTGCATATACCACTGGAGGAAAACTGACAAGCACCACAAATAACAAGGCTAAAGAGGAGTGCCGTGCTCACGGTGACACCAGCATGTGTGTCTACTTTCCCTCGTGCCAAGGGTGCTGGGGAAATGGCAAAAACAAACAGCCACATTGGTGAAGGACACAACCATAATTGTACTAAGAAACAACAAGGAATGCAATCAACACATTGAAAATATTAACGAATTTATACCAACTGGAAATCACTGGGATCCCATAGAGACCATCACAGAGAAAACATCTGCCCAACACCCCAGAGGGGAGGAGAGCTCTTCTCAAGGGGTGCCCTGCAGAAGCCCAAAGCTCAAAGCAACTAAATATAATGAGTCAGAGGAGCTAATGTGTAATTGTCGGGACAAGTAGTTTAAGAACCACTTTGGAACAGCTGTGTCCATCAGGCCCTCACAAGCACTGCATGCCCAGAACATCTGGCAGAACAGCTTTTGCCCCAAGGCTCAATCTCTGATAAGGGCTCTCCAAAGAAAAACATGTGGTCTCCCTAGGAAGACTTCTGAGGATGGTTCTGGAGCCCTGAGAGAGGAGAGAGCCCATCCTTTTTTACTTTAAAAGACAGCTTAAGGCCCCTGTGTTAATAGGTGCTTGAGAGAATGATGATGGTAAGGAAGAAGAAAAGAAGCAGAGGGAGAAGGAGGACAGAAGAGAATAATGGCTAATAAATACCGAGCTCTTACTATTACTCAGCGCCATTCTGAGTGTATGGAACATGTTGACTCCTTAGACTGTTAGGTTAGGTATTTACTTCTACCGTCTTACCATCCATCCCCCTTTTAGAAATAGGGAATCTGGGCTACAAAAAAGGTCAAAGTCAAACCATGGAGAAGCTATAATACAAACCCAGGTACTGTGACTCAGAGCAATAATAATCCACCTTTCCCTTTTCTAAAAGTATAGACATGCAGACCATGCACATGCACGCGCGCGCGCGCACACACACACACACACACATACACCTCTTCTGAGTATTTGCTTGTTACTTTTTTAATGAGAAGCAAAACACAGTTGCATAAAATACATAAAAATAAAAACACACCTCAATAAATACCTACCTCAATTGCTACCTGAGTTAAAACATAGACAGCATTGACACCTCAGAAGCCTCCATCTTCCCTGCTCCCATTTTTCAATCACTACCTCCATCACATCCCTGTCAAAAAGATAAGCTCTCCTCTGACTACCACCACTAGGATTTAGTTTTGCCTAATTTTTGTACCTTATATACATGGAATTATTGAGTATATATGTTTGTATTAGCCTTATTTCACTCAACATTATATTTTGAAGCTTCATATTACAAGATGTAGGTATAGTTTATTCATGCTCATAGCTATATAGCATTCCATGTTACTAATGCACAATAATTTATTAGCCATTCCGCTGGCAGTTGTGCAAAGCTACTATGATCCTTTTTTTGTTTGTTTGTTTGTTTGGTCAGTACTTGGGGTTTCAACCCATGGACTCAAGCATGCTTTTCAAAGTGGCCTACCACTGAGTTGCACACCCATCTCTTACTTCTTTGACTCAGGATCTCCCTAAATTACACAGGATGCCTCTGGTTTCGAGCTTGCAATCCTCCTGCCTCAGCCTCCCAACTTACTGGTATCACAGGTACTCAACCAACTATGGACCTTTTGAATGTGCCTCTTGGTGCACATGTGCACACATTTCATTTGTGCTTCTATCTAGGAGAGGAACTGTTGAATGTTGAATAGGATACCCTAAGTTATCCTATGGGGCTGGGGTTTAGCTCTGTTGATAGAGTGCTGTGCTGCAGTCTCTGAGGTCCTGAGTTCAATTCACAACACCGAAAAAATGGGAGAAGGGCCTGGCAATCCACTCCCAAGGCAATCCCGAAACAGTCAGCCATTGAAAACCCCATGAGGGTCGCTATGAGCCGGATACCGACCCGACAGCACCTAACAACAACAAGCTATCCTACATAATGTCAAACTGCTTTCCAGATTAATTGTACCAATTTATACTTTCACCAAGTTTTCCTGTTTCATATTCTCACCTCTCCTTGGTCTTAGCAGTTTTCCCTTTCATTTTAGTATTGCAAGTGTTTATTTCAAGTTGTATATTATGATTTTAATGAGATGGAATTTATTTTCCTATTGGGTTTAGATGCCTGCAGCCATACCCCTATGGCATCCGACCCCATCAGATCTCTAGAAGCTAAGCAGGGTTGGACCTGGTTAGTACTTGGATGGAAGGCTACCTGGGAACACCAGGTGCTGTAGGCTTGGGAGAAGCACCTGGTAGCCCACTCCCAAAAAACAATTAGCCATTGAAAACCCTATGAATAGCAAAGGAGCACTAACAACAGTGCTTCGGCTGTTGTACATAGGGTCGCTATGAGTCAGACACTGACTCAACAGCACCTAACAACAACAATTGGGCATAGGCTGTCTCTTTCTTGCAGGTTTTTAAGATTCACCACACACATTAAACCAGCCTCCAGCTGAAAGCCCTTTGTCACTTATATATGTTGCGAATATGGTATCATCTCTAATTCTGTGGTTTGCCTTTTCATTTGCTCCATGGTGTCTTCTATTTGAAGCTCTTAATCAGATACTGTACCTGAGAATTTATTCATATCTAGAAAAATTGCATGAGCCTTATGCTTTGACCCAACAATGCCACTATATTAGCAAAACTACAAAAAGATGTATATAAATGACTATACACTGCTGCACTATTTATAATAACAAAAGACTGGAAATAGCACAAATGCCCATAAATATGGAACTGTTAGTTAAATTATAGTCCAACCACACTATAGAATACCATTTGTCTGTTTAAAAAATGTGCAACACTTCTATACACTACTATGTTGCTAAATGAAAAAAAGGAAAATGCAGAACAGTACATTATATGCTACCTTTTACAAGAAAAGGAAAAAGAAAAACAGATACATACTTATATATGTGGATGTAGTCATATATGAGTATGTATATATACACATATAAATGTACATAAACATTGCACTCATATACAAATGTTTACATTTATTTTTCAACAAATGGAAAGATAAACTATAACCTAAAAATATTACTTAGAAGAACAAAACAGTAAATGGATCAGGAATTAGAGAAGAAAGCTAGACCTTATTTTGTGTATTTGTTTTTAGATCCATGTTAGATTAATCTTGTTGTTGGTAGATGCCGTTGAGTTGGGTCCAACTCCTAGCAACCCTATATACAACAGAATGAAACACTACCCAACACTGTGCCATGCCTGGCACTATTGTCAGTGCTTCTCTGCTGTTCATAGGGTTTTCAATATCTGTTTCAGGAGTGGGCTACCAGGTTCTTCTCCCAAGCCTGCAGCACCTGGTGTTCCTAGATGGTCTCCCATCCAAGGACTAACCAGGCTTAGCTTCTGAGAGCTGACAAGATTTGATGTCAGGGTGCTATGGCTTCTTAGATAATTACAAAACACTATTAAATAAAAATGAACAAATAAAAAAGCAATTGCTAGAAATTAAAAGCAATAAAAACAACTATGTAACTACATTGAGGGAAATTATATGAAGTGATTTTCAAACACAATAAATTGACTACATACTTTAGTATGGGTTGTCCTAAATAAAAAAGAACTTCAAAGAAATCCTAAACTATTTTAATAACATTATTATTAATAATATTGGAATTGTTTTCCTGAAAGCATTCTGTATGTGTCAAGTGAGAGGACAAAATAAGAAAATAAAAATGGTAATAATGTTAGTGCTATTAGTTGCAAAGATTTTCAAGTAAGAGAAAAGACACTACCATATAAAAATATTTAAATATAAAATCAGAGTTATGTAAAAACCTTATATTCCTACTTATACTTTGGAAACATCAATGTAAATTTTGTATATTTCCTCCTTTTTAAAAAAATCATAGCTACTAGACCTATCCACTAAAAAGATGTAGAAATAATGATCATACTGGAAAAGATGACTGTGTGTAGCAGAGTAAAGATGGCTGATCATAACAAATTATCTCGGCATCTATGGGGCATTGTTTCCAGGACTACCTCCTCCCATGGACACCAAAATCAGTGCACACTCAAGCCCCTTACATAAAGTGGCAGGCAAGTGCTCTACAACTGAGTTGCACCCCAAGTCTCTTCATTTTTTTGAGACAGGGTCTCAATATAGTAGTTGAAAGAGGTTTTCAGTCCATGTTGGCATGGAGTGCATGGCTAAGGGGGTGGCAGGAGCATGTGGTGGCGGCTCCTCACATGGTGGCAGCAGGAAACAGAAAGACCAGAACTAGGACTCCGAGACTTTCAAAGTCCCACTGCCAGTGATCTATTTCTGCCAGCTACATTCCACTCCCAAAGTTCCACCACCTTCCAAAGCAGTGCCACCACCTAGTGACCAAGCACCCAAACAAGAGCCTTGGGAGCCATTTCATACTCAAGCCGTATCAATACAACAATAACAGTATCTTATGAATTTAAAATAAATATAAGTAATATACTTAAAAATTATACTGTGAAAGTTGGAAGAGTGCATAAATTCTTCTAACGCTCTTGTATTGTTCAGAAAAAGGGTAAAATCCCAATTAACTGTAAATATTAAGCCTTGATAAAATGGTATAATGTAATATTTAGAGTAATCCCTAAATAACAAAAGCATATAACCACTAAGAAAATAGAAATAAGAAAATAGAAAAAAAGATTGCATAACTAAAATAATGAATGTAACAACTAGAAACATCAATAACTAATAAATACTACGTCAAGAAGTCAGAAAGAAAATAGCAAATTAAACCCAAAGGAAGTAGAAATAATGAGATAGTAATGATCATTCTAATGAAAATCCTAATAGATTTTTGGGTGGGAATTGAAAAACTAATTCTAAAAGTTATTTGGAATTGTGAAGATCCAAGAATAACCACAGCATTCTGGAAGAATCAGGTGAGGTAACTTTCTTTACTGGATATCAAGACTTAACAAAAAATCTCCCATAACTGAGATAACTGGCATAAGGAGAAGACAAATGGATCCATGAATTAAGACAGAGTCTAAAAACATCCACATACATAAATAACTACCTGACTTATTCAAGGTGGCATTGCAAAACTGTGATGTAAGGAAATCGTAAATACTTTTTGCTGAATTGGTTAT
>VMDO01029894.1:0-22054 GCA_007922755.1 Pedetes capensis | reverse complement strand
CACCTTTCTCCACAGTGCAGTGGGATGACTTAGGATCCCCTCTGGTGTGTCTGGGGTCCAGGCATATGTGTGCCCGTATGTCTGTGGAGATTGCGTCTGCATGACTGTCCCGCCACAACAGGAGAGAGGGAGCCGCGTTTCAGCTCTGGATGTGTACTGCTGGCACTGGTTCCCCACCGCCACAACAGGAGGGAGGGAGAGATTCCGTGCTGACTCACCCGAAAACTTGCAGTTTGTGTCCCGCGGGCAGGGTGACAGTGTACCCTAATACTGGGTTGATTAATTTTGCCTTGCATCTCAAGGACCTCTGCTTGATTCTTCAGGATCTCACTTTCTCTGGAGACTTTTTCTTCCAAATATGATACCATTTTGTCCAGTCAGTCAATTGCTCTCATGGTGATGTATTTGAGGTCTTTCAGTACATTTATATGCAGAGTTCTAAATTCTCTATCAGGTATCTCCAAGAACTGGTTACCCTGAAACTATCCATTGAGGAGCTTTGGTCTACAGGATCTTCTGACCCAGCTTAACCTTTCATGTTTCTTGTGTTTTTATGCAGAGGCTTGCCCATTGCTTGGTCTGGGTGCTAGGTCTCACTTTCTCGGTGTGTAAAGACGTTCTCCCCTGATGTCCCCATGAGTTTGATTGGCAATAGGCACTGGTGCTTCTCTCCCTGTCTCCCATTCCTGTAGTTTGAAGCCTTAGCCTCCAGTTCCCAGCTCCTGCTGCAGCCTCTGCATTCAGCACTGCCCTCTCTGTTTCCCCCCTTCTTCGTTCCCAGCCCCCAATTGTACCATGACCTAAACTGTGCGTATGAGGCTTCCCAGACCCACGGCGCTACTTCTAGACATCAGAAGCACTCTGGGGCCCCAAATGCGACCTTATTCAACCAGTTTTCTTAGGCTCAGTGATCCAGCAGCTCCAGCTGTTCTTGTCTGTCCCCTGAAGTCACCATTTTCCAGTTTCTTTCCCTCCAGCTTGCAGTTCCAGTGGTTCTAGAGGCCAGGGTAGTGACCAGTTCTCCCCAATTAAACAAACCAAACAAAAACCCGGCCCCAGCACCAAGACCCTACGGTGGGGCTGTAGCACTCAGCTTCCTCCCAAGAGAGTCCTGCAGCGCACGTTTTTTGTTTTTTTTTTTTTTCCTCTCACAGTACTTCTGGTCAGCTACAGACTCTTGCCTCCCCCCATCTACATGCTGTCAGGCAAGGACCTGCCGCAACTCTCTTCAGCTGTGCACCCTTGCCAGGGACTCCACCATGACTCCTGCCAGCAGCACGTCATCACGAAGGCCCCTGCTGCACCTCTCTTTAGCCATGCGCCCTTGCAGGCAGCTCTGCCTTGCCTCCCTCCAGCTGCACCATCAAGAATAGCTAAGTTGTACCTTTTGGCAGCCATTAGCCCTTACTGGTGGCTCTGCCTTGGCTCCTGCCAGCTGAGCTGTCAGGGATGGTTCCACCGCACCTCTCTCCGGCCATGTGCCTCTCAAAGGGCTGCTATCCTCCAAAGCTCTCTGCTGCTTTCTTCTCTGGTCATGAGGATTATGGAGAGTTGCCCCATCATTTCCTCCTCTTCTCTACTGTTTTAATCTCCATTATTTGGTTACTTGTCCTCGTACCATCCCACTTTTCTTGGTAATTAAAACTGCACTTCACTCCTTTTTTGTTTTCAGTAGAGAATTTCACAATTTTACCTATCCTCTTCCCCCACTGAAGCATGGCTGTCACCCATCCACCACCATCTTAACTCGAACCTCCTCCCCCTTTTTTTAACAGCTTAACATACAAATGACCAAGTAGTTTATCCTGAGAATAAAAAGCTAATTAAACGTTCAAAAATCAATGAATAAAATCCACTACACTTACAGTCTAAAAACAAAAATCACACAATGACACCAGTAGATGTAGAAGAAGCACTTTTCAAAATATTTCAATCATTATAAAAATCGCTCAGCACACTAGGAATAGAAAGGAACATTATCAACTTGATAAAAAGCACCTACATAAAGTCCAGCCTGCAACTGTACCACTGTGGTGTGTGATCCTGTCAGATCTCGGAAGCTAAGCCGGTCAGGCCTTGTTAGTACTTGGATGGAAAACTGCCTGGGAGCACCAGTTGCTGTAGGCTTGGAAGAAGGGCCTGGCAACCCACTCCCAAAAAACCATCTGCCATTGAAAACCCTATGAATAGCACAGCACAGCAGTAGTGTGTCGCCTGTTATTGGACACCAACTTGACAGCACCTAACAACAACAATGACAACAACAACAACAACAACATAAAGTCCACAACTAATGTACTTAATGTTGGAAACTGAATATTTTCCTTTATGATGGAAAACAAAGCAAGTATACTCACACTCCAATTTGACACATACTGAAAGTCTTAGTGGCTGGGTACTATGGTCCACAACTATAACCCCAGCTACATAGGAGGCTGAGGCACGAAGTTTGCAGCTTCAAGGATAGAGGCAGCTTGCACAACTAAACAAGATTCTGTCTCAAAATAAAAAAGAAAATTAAAAAGTGGGGACTGGCAGTGTGGCTCAGTGGTGGAGCACTTGCCTAGAATGCATGGGGGCCTTAAGCTCAATCATTAGTAACTGAGAAAAAAAAATTCTTAGCCAATGCAATATGAAAAAGAATTAGAAGCATATAATCCAGAAAGACAAATATAACATTGTCCTTATTCACAATTATAATTATGTACAGAATCACAGAAAAATCAACACAAATACTCCTAGAACTAAGTGAGCAATCACATTATATACAGATACACACATACACACACACACATACATGCAAAGAATAACCAGAAACCAAAATTTAATAATACCACTTTCAAAAGCTCTCCTCAAATGAAACGATACAAATCTCATAAAACATACAAAGGATCTATATGATAAAAACTACAAAAAAATAAGGAAAGAAATAAAAAACTTAGATAATGGAGAGTCCTGTATTCATATATTATTATTATTGTTAGGTGCTGTGGAGTTAGGTCCAACTCATAGCAACCCTCACAGAGTTTTGAATGGCTGATTGTTTTGGGATTGTTTCTGGAATGGATTGCCATGTCCTTCTGGTTTTTTTTTTCCCCCCTGTGGTGCTAGAGATCAAACCTGGGGTCTTCAGAGAGTGTGGAGCGGTACTCTACCAACTGAGCTAAACCCCAGCTCCTGTATTCATATATTAGAAAACTAAATATAGAGAAGACATCAAAAAGACATCTTCCTAAAGAAGTCTATAAATCCTAGAAAATATCCTAGAAGGATATTTTGTAGAAAAAGATAAACTAATTCTAAAATGTGTATGGAAGAGTAAGGGAATTAGGTTAGGAAATTTTAGTAATGAAATTGAAGGGATCACATTGCCCCATTTCAAGACTCACTATAAAGCTGTAGTAACCAAGTCAGTATAGTAATGGCAAAAGGGTTCACATAGAAAAACGGAACAGAATGGAAAGTGTAGAAATACACCCACACCATATGGTCATTCAATCTTTGACAGAGGATAGAGGTAGCTCAAGGGAGAAAGGATAATCTTTTCTACAAATGGTGTTGAAATAATTGGTTATTCATATGCAAAATAGAACTTCTTTATAAACCTCTTATACATGATAAATCAACATGGACTTAGACATAAATGTATAACATAAAATTCTATAACTTTTAGTAAAAAACAGGAGAAAACTTTGCTGATCTGGGGTTGAGTTTAATGTTTTTAGAAATGACAAAAAAAAACCCCAAATCCGTAAGATACATAATTGATAACTTCATCAAATGTAAAAAATTTTTGCTTTGCCAGTGGCACTACCCAGAAAAGAAAAAGACAAGCTATAGATTCAGAAGTGAAAAAAAATACGACCTCTTAAAATTCAATAGTAAAATAAATCCAATTAAAAATGGGGAACAGATGAACACTTCACCCAAGACAGCAAAAAAATATGTAAAAAAAAAACAGATGAAAAAATATTCAACATCATTAGCCATTTTAAAAACGCACATTCAGATCAAGAGTTACTACTATATGACTTTTAGAATAAAAAAATTAAAAATATTGAGAATACCAAGAGTTGGCAAAGATCCAGAACAACTGGAACTCTCACTCATCACAGCTCATAATGGTTTTAAAACAAATATGAAAATACAGAAGAAATAATACTATTTTAAGAAAACAGAAATTAGCAAGATTGACTTAAAAAAGAAACTGCAATAGTAAGTATGGAGTTATTTCTCCAAAGGCATCATGGATATATATTGTACTTTTAGAGTAGAGTTCTAATAAACGTTTAAGAAACATAACATCTATTATAGTATTTACCCTACTTAGATGAGAGCTTAAAAAATAAAATAAAAGCAAGGATCTGGTTTTTATTCTAACTCATCCATGTATATCAATCAAATCAACCATTCTAGATGGAAGTTGGATAGCAGGTACCAAAATACAGTTACCTTGGAAAATACAGTCACATTGGAGGAATAAATTCTAATATTCTACAGTACAGCAGAGTGACTATAGTTTGCAAACA
Source organism: Pedetes capensis (assembly GCA_007922755.1). NCBI lineage: Eukaryota > Metazoa > Chordata > Mammalia > Rodentia > Pedetidae > Pedetes > Pedetes capensis. The sequence continues at coordinate 17,525 of VMDO01029894.1, read as the reverse complement.
TTTATTACATATTTTATGAAGAACTAGAAGAGAGGAATTTGGAAGTTTCCAACACAGGTAAATGATAAATGTTTAAGGAGAATAATAACTACCCTGATTTGATCATTACACATTGTAGATATGTATCAAATTATCACACTGTACCCCATAAATACATAAAATAATTATATATCAATACAATTTTTTAATTAAAAAATCACTCAGTCCCTTATTGTAATTTGGTGGAAAAAAGTAACACGAAGATAAATTTAATTATGCAATTTTATCTATACTCATTTGTATTTTTCATATGGCTCATAATTACAGACAAGCATTTTATCTGGTGCTCAAAGAAACTTCCATACCAATCCTAGAGAGAACACTGGATGTTTTGCACTTAAAGTATATTATTTTGCCTTGAATATATAAAACAAGTATATTGTACCTGAAGGTAATTTAAGAGACACTTAACACTCTGACGTGTTCCACTCACATGCAGCATCTCCATTTACCACACTTCAACCCCCTCCTCCTGCCTTTCAGATGTCAGTTTCACTTCTCACGGGACCAATCTATCCCCACCTAAGGTATCTTATTGACTTTAGTCCTAAGGCCTATTCATAAGAAGGGTATAGGGTCATGTAGATTATCTGGCTCAGTGAAATAGTTTATCCACGTTAGGAATGAAAAGATTTTCCTTCATTAGCACTTATTAACACAAAAGTATTAAACAAAACTCTTTTCGCTTTACTACTTCCCCCATGTGTCTGTCAGTTTGTCATGCTGTGGGGGCTTGTGTGTTGCTGTGGTGCTGAAAGCTATGCCACAGGTATTTTAGATACCAGCAGGGCCACCTATGGTGGACAGGTTTCAGCTGAGCATCCAGACTAAGACAGACTAAGGAGACAGACCTGGAAGCCCACTCCCAAAACAATTATCCATGGAAAACCCTACAAATAGCAGAGAAAAACTGTCAAATTCAGTGCCAGAAAAATGAGCCCCCCAGGCTACAAAGCATTCAAGAAATGACTAGGGAAGAATTGTCTCCTCAAAGTAGAGTCAACCTTAATGATGGGAATGGAGTAGAGCCCCTGGGACCTCCATTTACTAGTATAGTACCATTCAAAATGAGAAGAAACATAGTAGCTAGAATAATGGGCTCAAACATAAAAAGAGATGGTTGTGCATGGCACAGTGTTGGGTGGTGTTTCATTCAGTTATACATAAGGTCACTATGAGTAGGACTTGACTTGATGGTATCTAACAACAATTATAGTACCTATATAGTTCATAAACAAATACAATTCTACTTTCCAAGTCTTAAAAGACAAAAAAATCACAATTGGAACATTAAAATCATTTATGCTGCTCCTGACCACTAAAACCAACATCAAAAAAAGGTTACAAGTGTATCTAAAAGAGTAGATGAACACGTATGAATATCAGGTAGAAGTCACCCTGGCTACCACTGTGTGACATTTGGATTAGGGCAAGACTACAGCCAAGACTAGTTGGGAGCTGTTACAATAACAGAAGGATATAATAATAATAATAATGGGCCTCCACATGAAGAAAATACAAGTTGAAGAGATGTGAACCTAACATAAAATCACTACTCTCAAAGCTTCAGGTTCTTCTAATAATATCTATTTCACATTTATTTTGAGAATAAATCATGGTATTTTTTGGTAAAGATATTCTGTATTCTATAGGCAAAGATTTTAGTGTCATGAAAACAGGACCTAACAATTTTGATAAACTAAATTATATTTCTGAATTCATCAAAGATTCATCTATTTTCTCCAACATACGCACTTAAAATCTAAAAGATGCCTTAAGTATTAAGGAAGTTGTCAGATACAAGGCTGACTCTCTTCTTCATATTTGAAAAGGTAAATCCTAACTATTAAACATTCTACTGTGCTCCATTGAATTCTAATAGATTAAAAGATTAGCACCATTTTTCATTTTTCTAAAAACTGAAATATAAGTGAATTAAAGGTAGACATCAGTTAGTTTCCTTCAATGGTAAGAACATTCATGTAAAACAATTTCACGTTTTCACACTGACATTAGCAAAGCAGTGAGTTATCAGATATTTAACAGGAAAACGAGAAAATTGTTCTGTCAGACTCATTTACCTTGAAGTTTGGGGACTTGGTAAAGTTGTATCTTCTATAAATAAGCTACATGATCAAGAAAAGAAAGGTCACTTTATTCTTCCAAATTTGCTCTGCAATTCACTAATCTAGTAATATAGGCTTGATTCTTCCAAAGGCATAAAGCATTTTTTATTGATCACTTAGCTAAAAGCATTTAACTTGGGCAAAAAGGTACTTGAAATCAGCTTTTGTTCCATCCTTTCCTTCTTGCCTAAAATACTTCTGAAAACACCACAGAAAGTTATGTCCTGTACTTATTTCATTAACAATAATGACAGTCCTGAGAGCTGAATTTTCCATAGGAATTTTATGAAGTTTCTCTTTTTATAACCCTAACTCTTCATATCTTCCTGTCATTTGTTATACAACTACTCAGCATAATATCCTTCTTACATTGACTGTTCTTAGTCTTCTCTTTTCTAGATTAAATAACAGAAACTTAACTGCCTAAGGGTGCAAACTGCTCTACTGAATAGAGGAAATGGAAGTCACTCTCAATCTCTCATTTTTCCTCTTCATACTTAACTGGTGATCTACTATATTGCTTTGAGAGAACAGTAACAATGAGATGTAATCTCTGTCTTCCTACCCTAAAACCTAAAGATCTAAGTACACTTGCACCAGTACTTCCCTCTTTCCCTCCTGTCACAAAAGAATAAGTATCCTTTTTCCTATCAAGATACAGGGCAATACATACTCATCTATCTCCACTATTACTCCCTTGGTCTAAACTCCTACATCTCACTTGGATTGCAGCCACAATCTCCTAAATGATTAGCCTATCTCTATTATTGCCTACTTCCCAAAATTCCACACAGTAACAAAAGTGACTGCTTAAAAACAAAAATCACATCATGTCACTTAAGCTTCTTCAATAGTTAACATTAAAACTCAAATCCTTCCATGGTCTCAAAAGCTCTCAGTTCCCGCATACCATTGTATCCTCATCATGTCACTCTCTGTTATGGACTACTATGCCCCAGCCAAAGTGTTTTTACTAATTTACCTGCAATACAGATGGTCTTTCTAATCACACCAGTTCTTCACTAATTCTAGGCCTTCCATATGCTGTTCCCATATGCAAGGTTCTCTTATTCCAACTTTAATATGGTTAACTTATCCTTTAGGTCTTATAAATGTCCCCTGTCCACAAAATCTTCCCCTAGTTACATTCTGCCTGTTATTTACTATCTCTGCCCTTTGTTTTTGCTAGAGAGCTTATTATGACTCATTGGCTAGACTCTAATCACCATGAAGGCAGAAACTATGTCCATCAGGTTGTTGTACCTAACACAGTATTAGATCTAAGTGCTCAACAAGTATTTGCTAATGGATTAATGAGTGAAGAAACAAGATTAAATTGTAATCCTGATTCTACTATTTCCTAGTGGTCTGATTTCATATAAGCCACTTCTCTGAGCTTCAATTTTGTCTCCTACTAAAAATGAATAAACACTTTAAAGGATTGCTAAATAAGACCTACTAAAAATTGCTATTGTATAATGATTGAATATAGTACCTGTAAGTTAATACTATAAATTTAATTATTAATTTTTCTTTTTTGGGGGCAATATTGGAGGTTGAACCTAGGGCCTTGTGCATGCCAGGCAAGTGCTCTATCACTAAGCTGCAACCCTAGCACTTTTTAAAAGAAAATTTATGTTGTGACAGGGTCTTGCTAAGGTATATAGGCTGCCTCTGGCCTTGAGCTCATGATACACCTGCCTCAGCCTCCCTAGTCACTGGGATTACAGGTATGTACCGTGGCACCAGCTTATAAATTTTATTTGATAAATGTGATTTTCCTTCTCTTCCTTCTACATCTTAATAAGAATTCCCTAAGCTAATTTGGTATTGAAACTATAGATACATGTGCATCTACTTAAAAAAAATGACGTTCCTCAACAGATGATTTGTATTTAGAAGATCTAATCCTAAACCTTAGAAAATGGGAATAAGTAGTGTACATCTATTGCTTACTTCTCTCAAAGATAGGAGGGGAGGTGGGTAAAAGGATGAGAAACAGAAGGGAAAAGTAACCTTAGAAATTAGAGATCATCAATTCAACTTCAATTCCTGAATTTAGAACAACTTCCATTTATCTATAAAGATTTGTAACTAGAACAGATTAATACTTATTCTAAAAGTTTGAAGTCAAAACATTTTGTATTTGCTTAAATCTATATATCTCACCTCTATTTAATGTATTTGCCTCCTTTTTATTTTACTTTCATTCTTTAAATAGTTAATATTGCTACTAAAATTTAAGGGAAAAAAAAAAGCACAAAAACACCTCAAATCAGACACACACAAGTCTCCCTGCACTTAATTTCTTGGGGGATTTTCTACCCACAAAAATTAAACCTTACCATTTTTCTTTTAAAATTGCTGCTCATTTTTCAACCTAAAACCCTCTTATATCTTCTTCAAAGGAGACTTTACTTTCTAGGAACTTTCTAAATCGTTTACCACATGTCATTCAAATCCTCCCCATATTCCTCCTGGGCTATAGCTACCCTTCTAAAAGTGGTCATTCAACACTTTCTGGCTGATAACCACATAGTATTGTGTGTGGAATGTACTGCCTACCTTCATATTCTCCCTAGGATATAGATATAATTTAGATTCTGAACTCAAAAAGGGTTTATGTTAAGCAATTAATTCAGTTTTATTCAACATATTTTATGTAATCAAGCTTGACTTCCTTAGAAGTAATTGGTATCAGCTTAGATTTTTTTCTTCTGTTCCAGTTATTTCTACCTTTCTAAAACTGGAACCTCTAGTCTATCCTTAAACTGGAATTTTTAAAAGTGCTAATGAATAATCCATAAAATACATGGGAAAGGATTCATCCATTAATCAAGTGGTATGGTGCACACCTGTAATCCCAGCAACTTGGGAGGCTGAGGCAGGAAAATACCAAGTTTGAAGCCAGAGGTAACCTGTACAATTTAACAAGACACTGTCTCAAAATAAAAAAGAGGCTGGGGATGCAGCTCAGTAGTGGAGCACTTGTCTAGCATGTGTGAGGTCCTGGGTTCATCCCCCTGGTTTTGGGAAAAAAAAAAAAGAAAGAAAGAAAATTATCCATTAGATATAAAATGCAAGAGTAAATGCAATAAAAGAACATTGTATGCTACCACAACATTTAGAATAGTACATGTACAATAAAAACTCTTGGATGTAAAAAGCTGAAAAACACTTTAAATGAATTTTATTACAGGTCAGTTAGTATTTGTCAGTATGAGTTTTTCCTGCTATGGAATGCTTTGGCAGCAAGGCAAGTAACCAAAAACTAACCATCTGCAACTCTTCAAGGCTTTATAAAATTATACATAAATACAAACACTCTAAATTACATATTAAGGTTTCATCAAGGGACTGTTTAATCAAACTAAGGATTAAAATATATTAGTAGGTCCAAAATTAGTGTGAGTCTAGACCAGCAAGTGAATAAAGGAAGAAAAGAAAATATCTGTGAATATTACAGACAGCAAGAGTATTATCTTATTGTTTGTTCTCTATGTATACACTAAAGCAATGTAAAATGTATTTTAAGGGTAAGTTTAAGGGAAAGTCAGAAAATATTGATCTGGAAGACAAACAGAAGAGGAAGGGCTAAAGTAATGGAACTGTTACAATTACCAAATTGTGGTCTGAGAGGACAGCAAAACTAAAAGTTCCTAATGACTGGGAGACAGATTTGGCAACCTCCATACATTGGCAAAGGTAGACATCCTATTATGAGAAATTAAGAAGCACTTTCTCCTCTTATAGGAGCTTAGCACAGTGCCCCTCAAAGGTCACGGTTGTCACTACTAATGTTCTTATTCCTTCTAACTTCCAAAGAAAGCAGGGGTCAACTTTACTTTCTCCTCCTCTTAGGCATATTCAATGAAGATATGACAACTCCTGAAAGATAATTACTGGTCCTAAAACAACTACTTCAGAAAACATTAACTGCAAGTCATTGTAAAATCTAAATTGTGGAATTCTACACAACTCAAGAGTTTCAAATAAGGCTTTGGCATCCAGAAAGGTTAGGTGGAATTATAATATTCACATATCATAGACTACAAAAAAAAAATGGTCATGTGAAGAGTATAAATATCAAGTAAGGATTTATTTAAAGGTACATGAAATGTTTCAAAGATTCAGGGCACAAATTGGAACCATTTAATGTTGCAGTTAATAGATGAGCCACTCTGTGAAGAATTACTATGAGAATTCCCTACATACTGGCCTGCTCTTTTTCACTAGGTCTGTGTTAAGTTACTGAATATGCAGTTGTTTCAACAGAGCTTTGCAATTATTTCTGAAGCCACTTAAGAAAAGAAAAATAATTTTCGTCTGTATAAGGGACAGTTTCAAAAGTTACACCAAGTATCTGTACTAAGAGACTCAAGGTTATGGCTCTGTATCAGCATACATCCACTATACATCACAATTACTACATAGTCCAGTCACCCAAATCTCACTATTGTTAGGGGGAAAACATCCTTTACTATCGTTACAGGTTTTTTTCCAATTAACATAACCCACATATGATTGGAGAGACAGAAGAAATACATACCCACACACAAATGTGGCTCTACAGAGAATTTCCCCAGCTGCAGGGTGAAGCATTCCTTTAATCTCTGCTGATACAGTCTAATGTTCTACTACTCACCACCTCCTTTTTCTAAAACTGTGAAATTTGCTGTGACTTTACACATCAACCTTTGGCATAATCACCTCCTAGTTTTAAAATCTGGACCCACACTTTTGAAAAAGGACTTTCCATCTTTTGACTACTAACAATTTCTCACTGCATACAAATAACCAAAAGATAAACCTTGGAAAAGCACCCACCAGAAAGTCACTTTGTGTCCTAGTACAAAAGATTATTCCAGGAGAAATTATGGGGCTCACAGCCTCTTTCCCTTGAGGCAAAAGCTTTTTAGTTCAAACACTAATGATATAGGTTTCATTTTAAAAGCCCATTTATTTATGTACTCTGATCAGACATCACAAATTCAACTATGATTAGAGTGCAGGACATATATAGTTGGACATTCCTAATCACCCTAGATTAAAGATTCCTCTCACTTTCTTCTTTCTTCTGGGCCACTATACCAAATCTAGAGCAGAACTATACCCCCCTTCAAACTAGAAGAAACAACATAATAGTTTATTGACCTCTAATGTAGACCTGAACAAATAAGTTATCAGCCAAACAAGGATTGAAGCCACTTGATGCAACAATCAATCAAAAGTGCACTGGCGTTTCCAGGTCCCACACAAGCACGTTATTGGCAATTACTGTACCACTCTTTTCCTCAAAACGAAAATAATAAATTACTCAGGTAAGAGAGCAACACATCCTAAATTACACTGAAAAGACTACTATTTCTTGGCTGCCAATAAATGCCAATTTAAGTTCATTATATTTTTTACATAGTATCTCAGATTTCAAAAGGTACCATTACATTCAATTCCACAGATAAATGCCTTCAAAAGAGATGATAGTTGCTGGTGAATTATATGTCGACTGAACATCCCATTCCCATTTACACTGGTCAAATTAGTGTTTGCGGCAAATGACAGACTTTTTATAAGTAAAATTTACCAAAAAGTAGTAACTTTTCATTATTTTCTCCTGGAGAGCCAAAGGAATTCTCCAAAAAGGAAGGACTGTGTTCTCAGAAATATCTACTCAAAGTGTTTAACTGATGAACTAAGAACTGTTAGGTCAGAGGCGGAGTTCAAGCCACAAATGATGAATGTTCCTTCCAATTAATTCCACTTTTAATTCTTGTTCTGACCCCCACGCAACACGAAGCACAGCCCTGACACGTAGTCTTCTGCCTTTTCTTAACGTGAAAGGGGCACCCCTAACCCGATCCACTGGAATAAGGCAACAGAGACGACAGCAGCGGGTGAGGATGGATGACAACTGAGCCACGAGTCTGGGAGACGCATACGCCCCTTACGCCCTAAGAGCAAAAGACTGAGGTGGGGCTGGAAACTATTTTCTGGCCTTCTCCCGCGTGTTGGCTCCCGGCGACCAACAGGATCCTACACGCCCGGGACCCACAGAGCCCAGGGCCCCAATGTGTGTGGGGGGGGGGGGGGAGAACGCAGCGGGGTGCTTTTTCAGGGAGTGGGGACCGAGGACTGGTGCGGTGGCAATTTCGCTGGGGAGAGAACTTCCTGACCCAGGATGGGTAGGGGGTGGCAGGACCGTCCCGCCGGCTACCTCCCCTTCTTACTCACAGTCTCATATCTTTGCGTGAAAGGACTGTACAAGGGCTGCGAGGGCTCGAGGGGCGGCCGCGGGGGCCTCCAGCCCAGGTCGGGAAGTCCGCGCGCGCCCCTCGCACAGCTAGAGACCCCGGCCGGGACCCTCAGCCCCTCTCCTACATCCCGAGAAGCTGGAGGTGGGCGCGCGGACCAAAGCATCTTCATTGGGGGCTCGCGCTCCCGCCGCATCGCCCACGCCGGGTCTTTGTCCCGCCAGCGGCCGGGGTCTCCCCCGGGTCTGTCGGGTAAACCCGGTCCTGGAGGCCTCGGGGCCCGGGGTCGCCCCAGCTTTGTTCGGTCAGAGGGGCGCGGGGAAGCGGACACTTACCATACAACCCCGCGAGGAAAAGCAAGAGCAACGCCGACCTCCACCGCGGAGACTCTTTTGTGCTCCAGCGGCGGGCCATAACCACAGCAGATGGAAGGAGCGAGGAGATGGAGGAGGAGGAGGAGCTGGGGCCAGACACCGCTGCCGCCGCCGAGCGCCCGGCGGCTCCCTGCGCTCTCCGCGGCGGCGGGCGGGGGAGGGGAGGCAAGGGGAGGCAAGGGGAGGGGCCGCCGCCGCCCGCGCGCACTCCCTCTCTCCGGCCCTCCCTTAACCTCGCGCCCGCTCCCACCCTGGCAGTGCTACAGCGCCACACGGGGTGGCCCTCTCTGGGGAGGGGGCAGGGGCCGGCAGCGTGCGCGGCGGCACAGGGCAACCCGACGGCGAATGCGAGGCTCTGGCCTCGCACCGCACGGGCAAGCCGGCGCCGACACCCGCCAGACAGTGAGAGCCGGCACCCGCGCTCATCCGTGCGATCGGCAATCCCTTGGCCTGCCTGCCTTGGTTCCGCCCCTTGCTCCGCTGGACTTTCCTAGTCTTGAGCCGATTTCTCCGCGGCTGGAGCCGGAGGAGAGAGGCAGTGCTAATCGATGAGCGAGCGCGCGAACGCCGACCGCTGGATTCTCGGGGGCTGGAGAGCTTGGGCTCTTGGAGAAGCTCGGCTACGGCCCCACGCCTCCGCGCTGGCCCCGTAGGTGGGGCAGGGGCGAGTTGAAAGGTTAAAGGTGGCCACGTGTCGGGGAAGAGTGGGTGGTTGGAAACTGGGAACTTCCCTTATGTTCACCTCACTGGCTTACGCTTGGAATCCACGCGGGCTGTGTTGGAGGTGTGGACCTGGGGCCGCGGGTAGGTGGTGGGTCGACGTGAATGCGGGCTGTGAAGTTCGGTCTGGACGCCTATGCTCGAGGTGCCTGGGGTCAAGGTTAGAGTGTAGAGCGCTTACAATTTGGCGTGAAAGCCACCGTCGGGGAGGGGGTGTTGACACTCGCGAGGTGGGGATGGCAGCTGGGCGGGGATGTGGGCTAAGATTCACTTTGCAAGTCGGGAGATGGGAAGAAGGATCATCCAGCTCTCCCTAGTTTCCCTAAGCCTCTTTCCCTGTTCCCCACAAGTGTGATGGACTCTTCCCTAGGGTCCCTTTAACACTTCTCTAAATAGGTCTGTAGTGACACTGGTTCAGCAGACCTTCCGCTTTGTGTTTTTAAAGTGTTTGTCTACAAAATCTTATCTTGTCTGTTAGATTTATGGTTGGCTTTTACAAGCACGCTATCGGCTCTTCATTGAACACCTACAATCCACTATGCCGACCTGTTGACAGTGGTTATCTCTTTTGAATCCCTAACAACCTTGTGAAACAAATATTATCCGTAGTTATTGATTAGAAAATGAGATTCAGATTACATTACCCAAAACGATATATCAAGTAAGTCGTTTGAAAATTTTTTCTCATTTCAAAGTCAAGACTGTTTCCCCTATATCAAGTACAATGCTTAATGCCTAGTAAGTAAATGATAAAGTGTAAAACATACTTTTGAGGAGTACATTAGGATTTCCCTCTATCTCGTGCTGATTTGTCTCCTGTCCTCTCTCCCCCACAAAAGTGATGTTCTAGAAAATAAAAGAAAAAATCATTAATGTTACAAAACTCGATAATTAAGTAATATTTTATCATCTGAGAAAGAAAAAAAAAACCAACGACCAGAACTCCAAGAAGGTTTTCCATTTTCTTTGGAGAAAGAGAAGCAACTTTAATGTTCTTGACTCAACAGTCCTATAGATGTCTTTCCTAGTTTTAGGATCCTTAGCTGCACTTGTTTGTTTCTTGAGAGTTCTCTCTCTCTATTTTTTCTTGTGATACTTGGGGGTTGAACCTAGAACCTGAAACACAGTTGAGTCAGTATCTTGCTGAGTTATGAGTTGCTAGGATTATAGGACTGTGCCACTGCATCCTGTGAGATCTTTGTATTAATTGCATTGCCATGTCGGCTATGTTTTGGGCAGGCTACAAGCAAAGTGAAAGAGTAGACTGGACTGTAAACCCACCTCCAACCCCCTGTCCACTTATAGTACCACTCAACATTCAAGAAACCCTGTCCAAGACAAGACATAAAATGCCCACATCAGTCCCTGACTATCCATGCATTCACACCCCTCCATGCTTATACTTGCTCATCTACCCAGATGTTTTAGACTTAGGTTCTCAAACTTTTTAGTATCTAAGCTTCTTTAACATTCTTAAGTTTTAATGAGGACTCCAAAGAGCAATTGTTTATGTGGGTTGTATCCATTGATAGTTAAATATTAAAACAAAAATGTCTAAATATTTGTGAATTCTTTTAAAATAAAAATATTACAAGCTTATATTACTGTTTTCAAAAAATTTAAGAGTGGCATGGTTTCTGTCTTTGTAAATCTCCTTGATGTTTGGCTTACTGCAGCAGAATTCTCATGTCCATCTATCCTCAATCTCTTGCAATATGTTGTTTTGAAGTATATGAAGACATTTAGACTTAAAAAGGAAGGACCTCGTGTACTTCTCTGAAATAGTTTCAAAGATACCTTCTACAGAATACAGGCTGAGTATCCCTAATCTGAAAATCCAAAATGCTCCAAAGCATTGATCACTGATGGTCAAAAAATTTGAGGTTTTGGAATATTTCAGATTTCAAGATTTTTGGATTAGAGATGCTCAGCCAGTAAAATCTGTGCACCTTTTCCAAAGTCGAAAAAACTGAAATCTGAAACACTTCTGGTCCTAAGCATTTCAGTTAAAGGATACTTCACCTGTAAAACTTTGAAAACTTTATTCTAGGGGTCTTTTGTAACACTTTCAAAACCCAAGTATTTGTTTCTCATTAGAAATGATTTAGTAAGTAGATCCAAGGATATGTTTCATCAGGGATCGTTTTTATTAATGCAAAATAATTTTAATAGACTATCAGACATCCCCCACTTGTCTGTTGGCTTGTCCTTCTGTGGAGAATTGCATGTTGCTGTGATGCTGAAAGCTATGCCACCAATATTCCAGATACCAGCAGGGCCACCCATTGTCAACAGGTTTTACCTGAGCTTCCAGACTAAGAGTAGGGAGAAGGAGCTGGCAGGCCACTCCAGAAACAATTAGCCATTGAAAAAAACTTATGAATGGTGGAGAACCATTGTCAAATATAGTCCTAGAAAATGAGCCCCTCAGGCTGGAAGACATTCAGAAGACAACTGGGGAAGAGTTGCTTCCTCAGAGTAGAGTTGACCTTAATGATAGAAATGGTGTAAAGGCCCTGGGACCTCCTTTTGTTGATGTAGCATGACTCAAAATGAGAAGAAACATAGTGGCTGCAGTGATGGCTCAAACATAAAAAGATCTTCTGCATGGCACAGAGTTGGGTAGCATTTCATTCTGTTGTACAAAGGGTCCCCATGAGTCAGATCCAACTTGAGGGCACCTAACAACGACAATCATACATTTGTAAGAAATATGGCACAGAATAGGTATTGAACAGGCACATAGTAATTACCCTTTTTGTTACCTAATCTACTGACCTGGCTATGTAGGCTGCTACATCAAATAATTCATAAGGATGTACTTGAAATCCATTAATACTGCAGGTATAAAGTAGTTTGTATTAGTAACAGTTCCACTGCAGTTGGACTACTGATTTGCTTGGACAGTGTTCTGATCTGCATACTATATAGCATTAATCATGCCCCCTGGGAACCTATATGGTGGTTAATCTGGGTTTCCTGGGTCCATAGATGAGCTTCAGAGAGTCCCTTATATCTTCTGAGATTGTATGAAATTTGTGTGCTCAGGTACTTTCACAGGGAGAAAACTGGTAATTTTCAGCAGATTATTAAAGAACTGTGTCAACCATTTAAAAGATTTAAGAAAAATTTAATAAGACAACTCTTTTGAGTTGCTTCTCAATTCTTTTCCAAGTGAGTCTCAAACTTTTCAAGAACATAAAATCAGGAGTGAAAAAGTACATGGACTACTTTTTCCCTTGACGTCTTCTACACAATCCTCTACTTTTTGGAGATATACCCTTAAATAATCAAAATTCTGTTTCTTTTTATGTTTTAAACTTCTATTTCTCCCTTGTTTATCATCACAAATACTGGTTTAAATTTTACTCTTGTCACCAGTAAAAATTAATTCCAACCCATTGCAGACCCTGATTCACTTAGTAGCATTTGTGAATCCCATCAATGTTGTCAGGTTAGACTGGGAATTTAAGTCTACGACTCCAAGCATCATCTTTTATTGGAAAGAAAATTGGTAATAGTCAATTTTCTACTTGTCATGCTGCCAAAAAAAACTAAATCTTTTAACTTCCCCTCAAAGGAATATTTTTTTAAAAAACAAACCTGAATATAAATAAAAGGGAAAGAAAATTTTTAAAAGATTGCAGCTAAACAAATAAGATCTTTTCACAAGCACACTGTGGTTTCCACTGGAGTTGAATAATATGGGGTAGCAAATGAGATCCATAAATCTAGGTAAATTCTATACCAGTTCCCTAGTGTATTTATTGTGATAATTATATTCTGTGTTCTGACAACATAGTCATCTCATCAACTGGTCAAAGACATAATCCTGGCTCTATTTTAAATAGTCCAAATCCACATAGATTTAGTTTTGTCTTCCTAAGAGCAACTTTTTAATTGTAAAACCAGGCCACAGAACATGTATGAACTTATAAGTGGTAACATTTTTCTCTTGTAGATGTATGAAATAACTGCCCCATCAAGAACAAAAGAGGGAAAGGAGAATCGACTACAGACATTAGTTGTTACAAAGAAATAGTCTGAGCATTTGTTGGTTAACTGCAAGTTTCAAAATGCACATTCTAGTGTTTAAGTACTTCTCATGATTGATTGAGGACATGAACTAGAAATACTTACAGGATGGAATCTCATCCTAAGTCCCCATGAGCCCATCAGCAATGAATCTGGTAACTGTGATGGCAACTGAATAGCTCTTTATAGGGAAATAATTTAAGGCATATATAACTCATTTATTTGTACTCTGCCCAAATCAAAACAATTGGGGGTTCTCCAGTGTATTTAGCAAATAAAGTGCACTGAAGAGGATAAAGGCAGAGATCTGAGGAGTTTACAGAGCTATGTTTAATTTAAGTGCTTAACCTTGGTAAAGTACCTAATTTTTTGTATTTCATATTCTCTCCTATAAAATGGGCGGGAGTGACATGGCCTCATTTGATTACATGCTTTCAGTGAAGTAATTGCTAACATATATATTGAGTGCCTATGGTATGCTATGCATTTAATCTTCAAACAATCTTCTGATGTCAATACTATTATTATCCTCAATTTTCAAATGAACAAACAGGCAGAGAGGTTCGGTAATTTTGTTGAGATCACACAGATGGTAAATGGCGAGCATTTAAACTCATGCTGTCTGACTTTGGAACATGCACACTTAATCATTCTATCCTGTTGTGTGTAAAACACTGAACACAATACCAGACAGTTAGTACATTTTCAATAAATGACAGCTACTCATATTAAGCACATATATGACATAAGCAGAGCAGTCCTTATCCTATGATATCATGCAATTTACTATACAATCTATTCAGTTATTTTCTTGTCTTTTTTCTCCCAAAGTAACCAATACTATCTTGAGTTCTGTTAAAGTTGAATAGACATCTGTCTTTTTTAGATTTATTTTTTAAAAGAGCCATTTTTTAAAGCTTTATTTCCTTGAATTTTAGAAAACAGCAAGTATCAATTAGATCAAGCATCAGTCTGGCTTTTTGCTGCTTGTACTAATCTTTTTTTCTGGTGACCTTGGAGTCATTATTTATAGTTTCCTTTGAAGATCAGAGAAGCCTAGGTTGCTTATTGCCTTAATCTTCACAAAAGATCTATGACAGATTTTTCTGATCTCAAAGAATACATCAAATCATATGAAACTGCTCAGTTACCAGGCCGTGAAAACAGAGGTTATAGATTACTCTAGCTTCATCATGAAAAGAATATTCTCCTTGGAAATACCCAGGCGGGTTTGCATTTTGAATATGTACCAGCTGTGATAGAAAAGCACAGAATAAGCCTTTGGATTCCCATAGTCCACAGCCTCACTCGCACAGCAGGCAATGTAAAAGAAATTATATCAGAAGCATCTCAACATAAAAATTTTATTCTCACACAAGTAAAATGAATTAAGTAACTGAAAAAGAGTTAAGCACTTCAGAGCATTATGTTGGCTGATTCTAGTCACCAGGGCACTTAACTCTAGTCACCACTACTTTTTTCCTTGCTATTAATAGCTCTGCTTAAGTCCAAACTCTCTTCTGTTGGTGACTTCAATCTATAAATATATATACAAAATTTCATGAAGTAATTTTAGCACTTGGAATAAGTAGCTTACGGCAGTCATTGATAATTAGCAGGTAGAGACCTAGGAGGCTTCATCATCTGGCCTCTGATTAGGAAGAAAGGGCACACAGTCTCAGAGCAGTTGTGTGGACCAGACCACCCACCTGGATTAGAGTCCCAACAGCTCTGGCCTTCAGTACTCCAGGAACCAAGCCTTATGGGAAATTTTTGGCCCTTATCTCTTTGCCTCACACAGGCAGAATCAGGGAGCCTGTACACATAACCTCTCTTACTCCTGCCCCATCTTCCTATTAAGTGGATGATGTCTTTCAAGAAGTCCTGTCTCAGATGTTGCCCACCCTTGTTGGCATAGTTAACGATTTCTCAAGGGACCTCTTTCTAGGACTGGCTTCAGATCTGTTCGAGCAAGTTACTGCGTGGGCATCCCTTACTAACTCTGAAAAGACCATATTAAAAATTGAGTCACAGCCCCGGACACCTGTGATCCCAGCAACTTAGGAGGGTGAGGCAGGACAATCACAAGTTCAAGGCCACTTATTGTTAGGTGCCATTTAGTCAGTGTCCAACTTATAGTTACCCTATGTACAACAGGAGAAACACTATTGTCAGTGCTTCTCTGCTGTTCCTAGGGTTTTCGATGGCAAATTTATTTAGGAGTGGGTTGCCAGGTCCGTCTCCCAAGCCTACAGTATCTGGTGTTCCCAGGTGGTGTCTCATACAAGTACTAACCAGGTCTGACCCTGCTTAGCTTCAGAGATCTGATGGGATCAGATGACACAGTGCTATGGCTGCAGACACCAAAGCCAGTGGGAGCCCAAAATAAAAAATAAAAGGAGTGCAGCTCAGTGGTAGAAGCACTTGCCTAGTATGTGCAAAGCCCTGGGCTCAACCCCTCAGAACTGCAAAAAAGTTTTTAAATAAAGAAGGGAGAGAAAAAAAGAAAGAGAATTGATTCATGGCCTACTCTCTGAATGTGGGAGAAGTAGTCTGCATTTATGAATGCCATCTATAGCCTATGGCCTGGTGCTTTCACTAATCTGGAGAACAGAATCAGAACAGATTCTCCCATCTTCATTGAGGAAGAGTGATAAGGAAAATGAGGAGGACAGAAATCTCTAGATAGACAGGCACTTTTTATCTATTTTGTTCATTACAGAATCCTTAGCATCTAGATGAGGACCTGTCACCAAGTACATGATCAGTACATATTTGTTGAGTGAGTGAATAAAGAAGCTCAGGAATGAAATAATTCCATGGGGAAATGAGAAGCAAAGCTATTATGCAGGGTTAATACAAACGAAAGACAAGGAAAGACTGATACTTGTCTTAATATTAGTGCTAGCTTTGGAGCCCAGGCACAAAAGGAGTGCATCTTTGATGCTTGGTCTTAGGGAAAACTAACAAAGTGCACTTCAAGGATGAAGCCCATATATTCTTGTGTGCTGATATTCAAGATACTGTTTAATGAGATTTTGTTAATAAAAAATATATATACTGGTATTGAAGCTATAATTGTCTACAATTTTCCTATCAATGTTTAATATTTCCACTATACTAGGTAAAATAAGCTTTTTATGGCCTCAAGTAGTCTTACATAATCTATAAGTTGTATTCTATTTATTTTATTGACTATTAAAATAAATACAACCTTTGTTCTGTAGCCCAGCAAAAGCCCTTAGGAAAGAAGGCTTTTCAAAATGTCCTCTTTCAGCAGCTGTGAAATAATACCTTACTTCAGATGTGCAGAGATTCTGATTCTATTGTCTATGAAGTTGAGCTGTTCTTTGCATCAATCTAAGAGGTGATGAAATTAATGCCCAGTATGAAGTCTCGATCAGGAAGCAGAGAAGAGAGTCAGGTGGCCAGACTTTTGCAGTATACACATTCAAGATGTTTTCAATATAATATGAATTTCTAGGCCCTCATTAACTATCAATTTAAAATGTTAAAGGCATCCAGGCGTGATGGAGCACACCTGTAATGCCAGCAACTCGGGAGTCAGAGGCAGGATAATCAAGAGTTCCAGAGCAGAGGCAGCCTGTGTAACTTAGTGAGACCTTGACTTATAGTTGTTGTTGTTAGGTGCCGTCGAGTTGAGTCCGACTCATAGCGACCCTATGTACAGCAGATTGAAACACTTGCCGATTCTGTGCCAGGCAAACCATCTTATTTATGTTTAAGCCCATTGTTGCAGACACTGTGTCAATACATCTGCTGGAGGGTTTTCCTCTTTTCCGTTGACCTGCCACTCTTCCAAACATGATGTCCTTCTCCAGGGATTGTTCTCTCCTGACTACATGTCCGAAATATGTAAGACGAAGTTTGGCCATTTTTGCTTCCAAGGAGCACTCTGGTTGTACCTCTTCTAGGACAGATCTGTTGGTTCTTTTGGCAGTCCATGGTATATTCAATAG
>VMDO01029893.1:0-22059 GCA_007922755.1 Pedetes capensis | reverse complement strand
TCACTCAGAGCAACTTGTTTACTTACTCACAAACACTTATTAATGTCATATTAGTAGGCTTTCATTTAACATATTTGTTTAAAAAAATGAATAATATTCAAAAAAACTGTGTAGTGGGAAATGAACCCTTATTCGTTTAACTCTTCTTTTCAATTCACATATCTTGAATATCATTTTGGGGAGGAACAACAACAAAAAAAAACCCATTGTTCTTGTACCTACAATTACAAAGACAAGTAGGACTTGATCCCTATCGTCAAGAACTTTAAAATATTATCCTAATTAGTACGAATAAAGACCAAGGAAAAAGAAACAAAATTGTTGTTTGTTGTTAAGTGTCATCGAGTCAGTGTCCGACTAGTAGTGATCCTACATATAACAGGCGAAACACTGTTGTTAGAGCTTTTCAGCTATTCATAGGGTTTTCAATGCCTGATTGTTTTTTGGGGAGTGGGTCGCTGGATCCTTCTCCCAAGTCTACAGCACCTGGTGTTGACAGGATGTCTCCTGTCCAAGCACTAACGAGGCCTAACCCTGCTTAGCTTCTGAGATCTGATATTTGGTCACCATATGGCTGCAGGCAGGAAATAAAATTAGGTAGAGTAATTTAAGTAGAATATGCTGTATAGTTAATGCAAAATATAGAGGGGTGAAGAGAAAGAAATTTCCAACAAAATGATCAAGGAAGTTTTTATTACCAAACAATATCTGACAGTGGTTTTAATAAAATATTAGAGAAGAAAATAAAGGGCCATTGAAGATGATTGGAAATCATGAGCCAAGTGGCAGAGCTAGGTACACTTTTAAGAGAAAAGTGAAAGGACAGAGAATAAGAAGAGGAATTCAGTGAGTGAGAAAGAACTGTGATTTAAAAGGAAAGCATGCAATACTTTGAAGGTCATTTCAGGGAGACACTGTGCCTTCTGTAAACAAGGGGAAGGCTTTGCAGATTTTTAAGGATATGATTCCATGATATAATGAACATTTTAAGAAATAACTCTACTATGAATGATTTAAAAAAGCGAGAGAGCTAGATAATTTTAGAGAATTGTTACTTGGAGAATAAAAGAATCAAATGAAGGGAAACTATTTGGTCACTAGAGGAAATCATTTTTATATACTGAGTGGCCTTTCTGGAAAAATTATGTCATTTCAGCAAGAAATACATGGATGATCCTATCTCTTGATTTATGTGCTTGTAAACTGAGCAATACTATTGCCAAGATGGTACTAAATTTAAATGATATAAATCTATCAAAGGGCAACCTCCCTAGGAGTTACAAACATTTAGAATAATCATAAAATACTAAGATTTAGAAAATATATATAAGAAGGTTTTTAAAATGCTTAGAAGAAAATGATGTCATGATGAAGAATACAGGAAAGTAGAAGTAAGAATAATTATTAGAGAGTAGCAAAAAGATAGCAAATTTTCTCTTTATCCTGTGTGTTCTGTGTGACCTTTTATACATGTAGCTCTCTAAACCACTTTCCAGAGAGCAGAGCACATTAAATGAATTCCTGATTTGTAATTTAAAACTACAGTTGTGAGAAATTGCAGTTTAAGCTTGTATGGACCCATACCCATTGAGTTTGAATTAAGATTTACAAATATGTATTAGGTTTGATAGGACAGTCATTGAATAAAAAATACAATCTGTGGTACTGAAGTGCAGCAAAAATATGAAAACTTCAAATATGTATGGGATATTTCTCAACAATCTGCTGATTAGATCTTAAGCAATGCATATAGCACATTTCACTAATCAGTTGGAGTATATATACTGAACACCACAATTATAAATTTCTTAATTTAAAAATAAATTGAAGGAACTTATTCTAGAAGTAATGATTTCAGGGAAACATCATGTCCTACCAAACTCATTTACAGTCAAGAGACTAAAGAAACAAATCAATCTTTTAAGTTCTTAGTTTTAAGTGAATATGTCTAAAAAATCATAGGTTAATGCAGTACATTTTGCCATAATTCAACATGTCTTCAAGAAAATGATGCTTCTGGAATTATTTTTACATTCATATAATGGGATCAAAGAGCAAGGTTAAAAAATATACCATCTATTATTGTGTGTCCTAATACTAGAACCATATTATGTTGTCATGAGAAGACTAATTATAAGCTGATCCAAACTCATACCCAGTGTAAAAGTTAACAGCAACACAGCTTTTAAACCCTGGTTTCTATTACAATAAACATATAGGTGTCATCTTCAGATTATTTCATTTAATAAGACCATCTTTAAAATATACTCAGATCATTTGAATATGCAGTCATCATTGAGAATCATTACTCCTCCACAAAATATTGGCCAAGATGAAGCATGTGATTTTTCTATTTGACAATACTCTGATTCTGTTAACAAAGTAATAGTAAGATATGATCTGAGTTTTTATAATTTTCATTTATTTAAATTACATCAGGACTATGTACTTTTAGAAAGTAATTCTAAGTTTTTACTTATATACTAATAAAAAATGCTCCCATGTGTCTTTTAGTTTGCCATACATTGGTGGCATGCATGTTACTATGATGCTGAAAGCTATACCACCACTATTATAGATACCAGCAGGATCACCCATGGTGGACAGATTACAGCTGAGCTTCCAGACTGACAGACTATGAAGAAGAACATGGCAGCTCACTCCTGAAACTATTAGCCATTGAAACGCTATGAATAACAGAGAAACACTGTTAGATATAGGGCTGAGCTCCTCAGGTTGGAAGGTACTCAAAAGATGACTGGGGATGTATTGCCTCCTCAAACTAGGGTCTACCTTAATGACAGGAATGGAGTGAAGCCTCAGGGATGTCCATTTACTGATGTGATGTGACTCAAAATGAGAAGGAATAACTGTAAACATCCATTAATAACTGGAACATGGAAAGTATGTAGTAGGAATGTAAGAAAATTAGAAATTATCAAAAGGGAAATGGGACACATGATCATTGACATGCTAGGCATCAGTGAGCTAAAATGGACTGGTATGGGCCAGTTTGAATTAGATAATCTCAATGCTACTACACTGGAATGACAGATTAAAGAGAAATGGGATTGCACTCATTATCAAAAAGGAAATCTCAAGATCTTTTCTGAAGTATAATGCTATCAGTGATAGAATAATATCCATGGGCACAAGGAAGTCCTGTTCATATGGTTATTATTCAAAATTATGCACCACCTCTAAAGCTCCAAATAAAGATAGGGAAGATTTTTATTAGTTTCTGAAATATGAAATAGATCAAACGTGCAATCAGGATTTATGGATAATAACTGGTAACTGGAATGCAAAAATTGGAAACAAAGAAGGCTCTATACTTGGAAAATATGGCTATGATGACAGAGATGATGCTGGACATCACATGACAGAATTTTGTCAGACCAATGACATTTTCATTGCAAGTACAGGTTTTCACCAATATGAATGGCAACTACACACATAGAAATCACCAGATAGATCATATAGGAATTAAATTGATTACATTTGTGTAAAGAGATGATGGAAAATCTCAATACCAAAAGTCAGAACAAGACCAGATGCTGATTGTGGATCAGGCCATCAGCTGCTCATATGCAGGTTCAGACTGAAATTGAAGCAAATTAGAACAAGTGTACAAGAGCCAAAGTATGACCTTGAGTATATCCCACCTGAGTTCAGAGATCACCTCAAGAACAGGTTTGATATGTGAGACACTCATGACGAAAAACCAGACGAGTTATGACATGACATCAAAGACATCATTCAGGAAGAAAGCAAAAGGTTACTTAAAAGACAGAGAAAAAAAAGAAGACCAAATTACATATCAAAAGAAACTCAATCTTGCCTGTGAACATGGAGTGGCTTAAGTAAAGGGAAGGCATGATAAAGTTAAACAACTAAACAGAAGATTTCAAAGGGCAGCTTGAGAAGACAAAATCAAATATTATAATGACATGTGTAAAGAGCTGGAGATAGAAAACTAAAAGAGAAGAACAACTTTGTTTTCCTCAAGCTTAAGGAATTGTAGAAAAAATTCAAGCCTCAAGTGGCAATAGTGAAAGATTCTACAAGGAAAATATTAAACAATGCAGGAACATCAAGAGAAAATGGAAGGAATACACATAGTCCTTATACTAAAAAGTATTTGTGGATGACCAACCATTTCAAGAGGTTCCATATGATTAGGAATCAATGCTACTGAAGGAGGAAGGGGAAGCTGCCTTGAAGGAATTGGTGAGACACAAGGCTCCAGGCATTGATGGAATACCGATTAATATGTTTCAACAAACAGATGTGTCACTGGAGGTGTTAACTTGTTTATGCCAAGAGATTTGGAAAACAACTACCTGGCCAACTGATTGGAAGAGTTCCATATTTGTGCCTATTTCCAAGAAAGGAGATTCAACTGAATGAGGAAATTATTTAACAGTATCATTAAAATCACATGAAAGTAAAATTTTGCTAAAGGTCTTTCAAAAGAGACTACACCAATAGATAGGGAGCTGTCAAAAAATCAAGCAGAATTCAGTACAAGGCATGGAACCAGGGACATCATTGCTGATGTCAGGTAGATATTCTGCAAAAGCAGAAAATACCAGAAAGATATCTATCTATGTTTTATTGACTATGCAAAGGCACTGACTTTGTGGATCACAACAAATTATTGATAACATTGTGAATACTGGCAAAACCAAAGCACTTAATTGTATTTATGAGGAAACTGTACATGGACCAGGAAGCAGTTGTTTGAACATTACAATGAAACACTGCCTGGTTTAAAGTCAAGAAAACTGTGCATCTGGGCTAGGCTATATCATTTCACTATATCTCTACAATATCTATGTTGAGCAAATAATCCAAGAAGCTGGACTTTATGCAGAAGAATGGGGCATAAGGATTGGAATAAGATTCGTTGACAGCTGTGTTATGCAGATGACAGAACTCTGCCTGGAGAAAGTGAAGAGGATTAGAAACATTTACTGATGAAGATAAAGAACCTAGCCTCAGTATGGATTGCACCTCAACATTAACAAAACAAAAATACAACTGGGTCAGCATGCAGTTTCATGATAAATGGGGAGTAGACTGAGGTTGTTCAAGATTTTGCTTTATTTGGTTCTACAATCAAAACCCACAACAGCGAAGAGTCAAGAAATCAAAAGATTCATTGCACTGGGAAACATTGTCACAAAAGACCTTTTTAAAGTGCTGAAAAGAAAAGATGCCACATTGAAGACAAAAGTATGCCCGACGAATGCCTTGGTATTTTCAGTAGCATCATATGGTTGTGAAAGCTGGACATTGAATAAGGAAGATAGAGGAAGAATTGATGCTTTTGAATTATTGTGTTGAAAATGAATGTTAAATATACCATGGACTGCCAAAAGAACCAACAGATGTGTCCTAGAAGAAGTGCAACCAGAGTGTTCCTTAGGTGCAAGGATGGCTAGACTGTGTCTGACATATTTTGGACATGTTTTCAGGAAAGATCAATCCCTGGAAAACATCATTTCTGGGAGAATGGCAGGTCAGTGAAAAAAGAGAAGTCCCTCAAGGAGATAGATTGACATGGTGTCTGTAACAAAAGGCTTAAACATAAAAAACATCTTGTGCCTGGCACAGAATGGAGGAATGTTTCATTCTGCTGTGTATAATATCTTTTTGTGTCTGACCTAACTAAATGACAATTAACAACAACAATAAAGAATGAGTTATATAGTTGAGAATGTAGTTAAGTCAGCATTGCCACCAATAATAGTTAATGTTAATTTTGGATTGGCAATGAAGCTGACACTAACTTAACCTAATTTAAGTACCTTATATATAATTTTTTTAACATTTTAGTCAATTTTAGAAGGTATAGTTGATTATTTCCCCTCTGTTTTAAAGATATTTTATAAGTATATTGAAATAAAGTAGATTTAAACATGCCTCAAATTACATTGCTAAGAAGTGTAGAATTTTCGTGTTTGACCCAAACATTTACCTTCTCAACCACTACACTCTACCTGTCAGAATGTTTGAGATAGTTCAGGTAAGTTAATCAAATTATACCTACCAATCATGTTAATGTTTATAGAAAGTAGTTATCCATTCCCAACATTGTCAACATGCTGAGAACTTCTACTTCTTTTTAACTATAACCCTACCATTTCTATGGTTACTTTTCATTAAAAATCTGGATGAACTTGGCTTAGGCATGGGTCCTGACTTGTTAATATCATTGTTTTTCAAATATAAAATCATATTTCATGATAATTATGAATATTTGGGATCGTATGTCTTCATAGTTCACATTCTTTCCCACACTATAATTGTCACTGAAAACCTTTATTTTAGTCTTGATATAAAACTTCTCTCTAACATACTTTTCCATATATATAGCAAGACACACTTCTACTCATAGCATGTATTTTAGAAATTCTGTCTGATTTATTAAAGATGTTTGAGTCAAAATAAGTTTATCTCAACTACAGGAAAACCTTTTGATTTCTTGCTGACCTCTTTCTAACTTCTCTTTTCATCTCTTTGGAGGCCCTCAAAATCCAAATTCCCCAATCCATCAAACAGCTTAGCAGAAGAAAACAAGTAAACAGACAGTTGGCCTTTCATAAACAAGATCTACTGCCTAAGAATGAAAGTAGAGTTGCAAATATTACCTTTTTTTCCCATTAATTAATCTTAAACTATTTTTGCATTTCTTACTATTATATTTTTTCTGAATATATTCCAATTAAATCTCTAGATTGTTCTCTAATCAGCCTACTAGGCTTTCATTAATTATCATTCCCAAGAAATTCACCAGGAAGAAGCCATTGAATCTTTCTTCTTTTGTGATTACTTCACTGACAGGTATAAGAAAGAAAAGTCTGTCAGGCCTACCATTGGCAGTAAAATGAACATATGGTTTCTCCATGTTCTTCCTTGCAATGCTTATTCCTGCAATCTATTCAAAATTCTTGGAAGTGTTCACAGTGCAGATTTTCAGTAAAGTATAAGCCCAAGTAATTCATGTGGTAGTCTAGCCAGAAAAAGTGATCTTGGAATTTACCCTTGGTAAAAAAAAATAACTTCAAAGCTTCTCTGGGTTTTGTTTACTGTTTTCTGTTTGTTTTTAATATTTTCTTGGTAAGAGTAATCTCTTGGTTTCTTGTGTGAGTTGTCACTTACCTTACTTCTTTCCCAATTACAGCTCTTCTCACCCTCTTTATCTCTAAACTCACTACCCTAACCACCTCTCTTATATCTAACATTGGAGTGTCTTAGGGCTCAATGCCAGGCAGCCATTCACTCTGCCTACACTTTTGTCCTGTGGAAGTCTTACCCAATACAATCCCATTTAATATATTATACTTATTATGTTGACTGGGCTGGGATTTAGCTCAGTTGGTAGAGCACTGCTCTGCAGTCTGTGAGGTCCCAAGTTCAATTCCCAGCACCGTACAAGTGGGAGAAGGATGTGGCAATCCACTCACAAGGCAGTCCTGAAACAGCCATTGAAAACCCTCTGAGGGTCGCTATGAGTTGGATATGACTTGACGGCACCTAACAACAACAATATTATGTTGACTGAGATAGAAAGTGTATATCTTTAATTCCAACCTTTCCTTTTAGCTCTGGACAGTTGTGTCTAAATACTTACATCAGTATCCCAGCAGATGGAACATTAAAATTAATCATAAAAAAAAACTTTAATGAAGGGACAATGTCAAAAGCTTGTGTAGAGTATAAGGACACTGCAAAGGATGGTGGAAGGTACTGGGCTAGGCTTGAAAGGGAACAGAGAGAGGAAGGTCACTAGTATCTGGAAGCAAGGAGTCTATATGGGGAGGGTTGCCTTGCAGGAATCATAACTTTAGTTCAAGGAAGGCCATGGGAGGTACCACTCATGGGAAGCTGTAGAGAGGGAACCAAGGGAACACAGCTTTGGGTTTCAGTATCATCCCTCCAGCCTTTTCCAGTGCTCTGTGTTATCTAATTTTTATTTCAAGTTGGAAAGTAGGAGAGGTATAGACATACCTCTTGAAATCAGCTTTCTTAGGACAAAAACTGGACAGAGAAAGGTATGTATGAGTATGAACTAGTTCCATGTATGTGGAAATAGAGTGTCTCAGAGAATAATGTATTGAAAAGCCAGAAGAAGGAAGCCTTCAGGCCAGCAATAATTTCAACATATCTGGGACAAAGAAGTTAGAATGACAATTTATGAGGTTGAAGAGGTAATAGGCTATATTACAATTTTAAATTAAATTAAGGACAATCTAAGAGATTGAAGAGATAATAGGTTATATTACAATTCTAAACTAAATTAAAGACTTTAGATTTAAAATATTAAAGGAAAGGAGTGTCATGATAATCTTTATATTTTGCAATGAACATTTTGGCTGCTGATTGGAGACTAAGTTCAACAGACAGAAGGACTTGAAATTAAAGGACCAGTAAAAAAATTGGCAATAAGATCTCCAGAGCAGAGCAGTGGTAGGACAGAAATAAAAGGCAGAGCAATAGAGACTTAAAAGGTAAAGTGAATAGAAACTAGTTACTACTTAGTTGCTGGTGGTGAGGGAATAAGATGATGCAGTGGTAACTGGCATGTTTTCCATAGAGGATGGCAATCCCATTCTCAGTGACAAAAAGAGACTAGAAAAAAAAAATAGAAAAGTATGAATGAGATTTTGCATATACTTTAAGACCATAAGTCAAAGCTGTCTGTCTGAGGGGCATTTTTAGTGAAATGTTTGTTAGAGAGGTGGGTATGTAGATTAGAAGTCCAGGAAAAAGAATAGTAGCGTAGGTGTACTTTGGGGAATTATTACTATATTGATATTTATTTAAGAAAGGAAGTAGATTAGGAAATAATTGTCATAGTAAAGAATTGCATTTAGATAAGACTGACCTGACATATACTTATTTCAATAAATGCAGCTAATATCAACCTTAATTTTAAAAAACCATTTAAGGTCAACAGCCAAAGATAACTAGTTCCTGCAGCCAATCCTTTTAATTAATTAATTAATATTATTAGTATTATTATTTTGCTGTACTAAGGTGCTGAGCTCAGGGTATCATGCATACTTTTGCAAGCACTCTACTATAGAGGTGCACCCCTAACTCCCTTTTTGTTATTTTATTTTTTAATCTTGAGACAGCATTTGGCTAAATTATTTAGGCTGCCTTTGTCCTTGAACCTTCGGTCATCCTGCTTCTGCCTCCAGAGTTGGTAGGGTTACAAACATGAGCTACCATGCAGGGCAAAGCCCATTCTTTTAATTCTTTGACAGATACTCCTTTATTATAATTTGGTCATACAATGCTTTATGATGAAAAATCCTTTTAATCAGGTTATAGAGCAAATATTTTTTGCAATATTATTGAGCAAGAGAAATCCAGATATGCAACTGCACTTTGAGTTTTAGAAGAAAAAGGAGTTTTTTGAGCTCACTTTGTTCTTGCAGAAGTCTCATGTTTGATATGAGGAAGTAATAGACTAGATAGTTGTACAATGGGTGAACCATTTATAAGTAAATCATAAGGAAGTAAAGAGTTAGTTAAAATAAGTAATGAGTAATATAAGTGTGGCTTTATAGAACAATGTAGAATAATCTATAATATAAGGTTAATGGATTTCAGGGGTGAGGGAAGAAACAAAAAAGGGGAAATATATAAAATATATAAATATATATAAATATATAAATAATAATAATAAATAAATAAATAATAATAAATAATAAATAATAAATATATATATAAAATATATTAAAATATATAAAAGACTAAATTCTTGTTAATGTCACACTGATGATACCAGCCCCAAAAGATCAATCTCCTGTGTTCCCAAGAAACTCCATAAAACAGAAACACATTTATATTCTTAGCCTGAAATATGGGAAACTGCTAAAAACATGAATGCTGACATTGCTAACATTTCATAAAAAGTGAAAAAAAAAAAAAAAACTCCTCACTGCCTTAATGAAAACTGAAACAAACCCATAGAGAAGCAGATGTTTCCCTTTAGCAAACTTTCAAAGCAGCAGGAACTCACATTAAGTCAGGAAACTGGCAGAGCGGCTAGAGTCTTCTCTAAGTGGCTATGAGCATTGAGAGAATGTCCTTGAAGACCTGTGCTCTGGTTAAAATGGAAGTAGAGGTTTTGGCAGACTGGGCTTTAGGCTGCCTGCCAGCAAGTTTGAAAAGTATGACAGTTAATGTGGCTGCCCAGATAGTTCTTTGGCTGCACCTCTGGTTGGAAGACATGATTCTGAAAAAAACTCCACATAGGAATTCCATTTGGCAAGGGCTTGCTTTTTGGCAAGGATATGGAAAGTCTTGTTGAATAAGCATTGAAGAATAAATTATGTCTGCCTCAGGATAAAACTTCTGGGGGCTAGGGAAAGAATTAGGCAGCAGATTATACAGAGGCAGAAAGTTTTCAGACTGGCAAGAGACACTAGAAATTTGCAATCAGTAAAAATGACCCAATTGCAAGAAAAAAAAAAAAAAAGTTTTTCAAAGGGTCCAGAAAAAATGGAGTTGGCCTGGCTACTCAATCACTGCTCTGGATGAGGGAACCAAATAATTAAGATCATATGTGAACCAAATATGGGAAAATGTACACTTAATTCAAGAAAGCATTTATCTGAAAATATTAAGAATAGTTTGAATTATTTAAAACAGATTTAAAATATAGAAACCTGCCATTACTCTAATCATGAGTTCATAAAATACTCACCTCAATTTGCAGGCATGAGTTCCCCTGTAACCTGCTATCTCAAATCTCTAGGGAGACCACTTACTTTTTGGTTCTTAATACCAAATTTAGCAGGTTTGAGTTATTAATACCAAATCTGCACACAGTTTCAGTTCCGGGACCCATATGGTACGTACCAGTGTCAGTGTGCCTCCCTGGCATGTGAGATGTCATCAGATCTTCAGCTGAATCAGTTCATATTTCGGCTTCTCATATGTCAACATCCGCACAGTGTTTTGCTACTTATTGATAATGAAAAGTCACATTGGCTTTTTGTTTTCTTTTCCTCTCTCTCTTTTGCAAATACACAGTCATGACCATTTGAGTCTCATGAGAAAGACTGCTTTCTCTAGGGTACCAGGTAAAACGAAAATTCTCAGTTTCATTTGAATTTCAGGTAAATAGAGACTATTTGTTTATATGCTAAGCATTCAAATTCGACTGGCTATCCTATATTTTATTTGCTAAATGGGGCAGCAAATTTTAGGAACAGTTTTATGAGTGATGGAAATCTCTTGTTGATTCTCTGTGGCTATTAACTATATAAATTCACTTGGATAGAGTCTGATATCAGTGAACTGAACAACAAATTTTGCTCTTCATAAAATATTGAGAGTGAAGTTCATGTACAGTCCTTAACTTGGCCTGTGAGCTTATTTATTTCTGTTTTATAACCTGACTTCCAGTAAGGGTGCTGAAGGGACTGCCATAAAAGATGCTTATTGGAGATGAGAAGAAAAAGAAAAAAAGGCAAGAGGAGAAGGAGGAGAAAGTAAATGTATACTTTTAGTGATTAAATTTATGAATTCAAATATCAGTTCTGCCAAATAGCTACTCATATAACCTGGGTTAATTAAGTTTTAAATAAAATAAGACATGACAATTACTGAGAACAGTGTTTGATGAATAAAAGGTGTAAAAGATATGTCCTGTCAATGATTTCACAATGATTGATTCTAAAAATTGGAGTCGTAAATCACAATCTTCTTTTTGTATGAACAAGTATCAAGATACCAATGCTTTTAACTGGTGTCAGAAAAGAGACATTTGATTGTAATGCAATAAAAGTATCAAGGAACAAAATGTGATTGTGATTTTAAAACCAAGCAGACTGCTACAGTTCTGCCTTTTTAGAAGATGCTTAATCAAAAGGTGATTTTACCCAGTTGCTTGAAAATTTTTGACTTCCATAATGGTTACTCATAGATGCCCTCGATTCAGGTCCAAATCACAGTGACACTACACAGCAGAATGAAAAAAGGCACTATATCTGACATAGAGTTTTCAATGGCTAATTATTTTAGCATTGTTTCTAGGGTGAGCTCCCAGGTCTTTCTTTCATTTTTGCATTGCTGGGAATCAAACCCAGGGCTTCAGAGTGCACGGAGCGAGCACTCTACCAACTGGGCTAACCCCTTAAGAGAATACATATTTATAGACAGCAGTTTTTAGAAACACTAGCACAGAGTCTTAATGTCTTACCGAAATCTATCCTCTTCAGGTTTGTGTGGTGAATGTAGAAGACTATCTCAAAAGATTAAATCTATGATGTTATTGATTAGAATATTTGCCCATAGTAGTCAAACAAAGTATTTCCTGATGTGCTTATTGTGAGTTGCTGAAAATGTATTTAAAGTACTTTAAATGCATTTTGGTTTGGTTTAAAAATATTTCTTGTGTAATTGCTTTTATTTGCACATTGTGGCTTTTAGAATATGAACACCTTATAGTCAGTCTATAGATATTTTATCCATAGGTTATTAAGGCCTTTAAAAATGTGAAATGGACATGTTACAATAATAATAAATTGAGAAAAATATAAATTAATGAATGAAATCATTAAAAAGCAATAATGCAGTCACTTTTTAGTAAGTAAATAAAAATACATAGTTTCTAAATATTATGTGCACTAGTTAGGCCTAGGTTGCTGAGGATAACTTTCTGTTTTTCTGGAAAACTGTTAGACACAATATTTTCTAAAAACTCTGAGGGAGTTGACAGTATTTAGTCCTGTTATTTCTTTGGCATAAATTTGTAATATAAATCGGAAACTGCATATATGGAATAATTAAATTAAAGAAAAAGTAGACTTCAATTAGAGTTGTCAATTTATATTTGGATGTCAAGTTTGATAACTAATAACTCTTCTCAATGAGTTATTTTATAACAGCTAAAATATAAGTTTTAAGCGAAAAGAACACTGTGTAAGTCGACTTTCTTTCCATTACTGTGACAAAATACATGAGATAGTCAGCTTATGATTGGTTGTTGTTGTTGTTGGTAGGTGCCATCGAGTCGGTATCCGACTCATAGCGACCCTCATAGGGTTTTCAATGGCTGAATGTTTCGGGATTGCCTTGGGAGTGGACTGCCAGGTCCTTCTCCCATTTTTGCAGTGCTGGGAATTGAACTCGGGACCTCAGAGACTGCAGTGCAGCGCTCTACCAACTGAGCTAAATCCCAGCCCCAGTCAGCCTATAGAAAGGAAAAATTGTGTGTGTGTGTGTGTGTGTGTGTGTGTGTGCGCGCGCGCGCAGCTCACTGTTTCAGAGGTTGTAGACTTGTTTGCTTTGAGCCTATGGTGAGTCACTGCATCATGGCAGAGTGGACATGGTGCAGCAAAGCTACTTACCTCATGGTGTCTGAGAAGAAGAGAAAGGGGAAGGGGCCAGGGTCTCAATATCCCCTTCAAGGGCACATATCCAATGACCTAACTTACTTCCCCTAAGTTCTACCTCCTAAAAGTTTCACCATCTCACAAGAGTGCCACAGGCTGGCAGTCAAGCCTTTAGCCTATGGGTCTTTGAGACATTTAAGATCCAAACCATAACAAGCTTATAACATTTCTTACATAGTTGAAATATTTTTCTGGAAAGGCAAGATTGATGGTTGTGGGTTAAACAGTATATTATTTTTTTAATGTCTATAATGAGTATAATAATACCTATTCCACACGGTGACAGGAATTTACATACAAAGCACTTAGAATAGGTCTGCTCCATCCATCCACCTTAAGCACAGTGTTATTATTAGGTTGGCTTTTATTATCATGTTAAGTCAATTTCCCACACTGAATACATGTGAACAAGAATTAGTTTCTTAATAAAAAAAAGAACTCAGCAGAAATAGATGGTAGCCATAAATGAAAATTGCTATTGAGTGTCATACTAATTAAGTCATCATTATTTTTTCTGTTTCCAACCAAACATTTCTTAGGATAGCCAAGGAAAGAAAAATGAAAACAGTATTAAACAGAAAATTGTCTATATGCATTTACCAAAGAACATACCAGGTAATATTATGTTTTCTTGTGACAGGATTTATCTAGAAGTTATCAAGCCTACACTAATTATACAAGCCTGAATCTTCTTATATTTAGCAATATTTAGTAGGGACTCAAAATAAGAAGTTAGGGCAAAGTCAAAAGACAAGGTCCATTTCTTCTAATTCTACCTCCTACAAATGATAAAACTAGAAATTATATACTTCTCCAGATTCCAGTTGACCAATCCTTCTGTCTGTCAGTGTGGTAGTACCTAATACTGTAAATCCTAGCCACATATGGTTATTAAAATGTAAATAAGCTTAAATTAAATACAATAAAAATTAATGTCCTCACTTGCAATAGCTAAATTTTAAGTGCTCAAATTTCTAAAT
This sequence comes from Pedetes capensis, assembly GCA_007922755.1. Taxonomy (NCBI): domain Eukaryota; kingdom Metazoa; phylum Chordata; class Mammalia; order Rodentia; family Pedetidae; genus Pedetes; species Pedetes capensis. Next base: position 7,658 of record VMDO01029893.1, on the reverse strand, counting down.
ATTCTATTTGAGAACACAGAAATTTTAAGGGCCCCTAGATCAGCTTCCTTCATATTCTCCTTTTAGTAAATAAAAGAAGTCTCTAGGAGTATCTCCTAGATTCTTTCTGTCTATCTTTTCCTTAAAAAGTCATTCCCAGGTTAAACTAACGTAGTATAAAACCAAACTTCCTGTTGCCTGAAATCAAGTCTCAATTAGAGAGCAAATAACTTTGGGGACATAAAAAAAAGTACATGTTTATAAGGGTGCTGGAGATAGTATGTATTGTTAGTTTATATACTTACTATAATACATTCATTTCAATTAATTTTTTGCCTAATTCACTAAAATGCATTTGTATAATGGAATTGGGCATTGATACCAGTGGTGGTCAAGAGCAGAGGTCAATTTGAAAAGAGAAGGAAGGTAAAAGATACCAGGCAACATAATAGGACTTAAGAGAGTAAAGCAGGAAGTACTTTACAATTTTGAAAAAAAAAGCAGGTTGTTTGGTTAATAATAACAAGCAGGAGAAAAGCAGATTTTCAACAAAAGTGCTTTATATGGATAAAATCTACTGAGCTAAGCACACTTCAAATCCCCCCAGCAAAAAAGCTCAAAGAGCACACATTTTAATACTAGCTCTTCAAGTATATACAATACTTTCCTTCATGAAGAAGCCAAGCACAATTGTAATAATTTAGTTCCTGTTAATCTGCTTCACTCCTTGTATCATTATGCACATGATAGCAAGGTGAAATCCAGGCAAATTGTGTTGGGAACAGGAAGCTGGTTCTATAAAAATGTATACCAAAAATAGATGCTTGAAGGATATTATCTCAGGGTCAAAGTGTGTTAAAAAGTATAGGAAAATTTAAGTGATTAGATGGTGATACTTATCAGAATATTTATATGACAATCAGTACTATAGGAAATATAAAATGATTTAAAGCTTGAAATTTCAGAAATGATATCATATCTTAGAAGTTGTATTCAGTTTTGACAACTGTGTACAAAATAAATTATTGTATCATAAGTGAGATCTACCAAATAAAATTAATAAGGAATATATTTGAAGTAATGGTATTAAATGGAAGAGAGGTCTTTGGTGGAGGGTAGGACGGGGGAGGAAGTACACAAGAGGGTAAGGGGGAACATACTGTGCAACGTACAACAGAAGGTATATATGGAAATATCACAATGAAATGCATGTCAGAATGAAACACATTAAGTTATACATTAAAAATTTCCAACACAAAATAAAATTAAAAAATAGTAAATGTATATTGATGAGTTCAAGTAGAATAAAGGATAAAGAATGATGGACAGTGTTGTTTTAGTTAGGATAGAGAGGGATAATCTTTCTCTTGGATACATTTAATTGAGGACCTTGTGACAGTTATCTTAATTTTCAACTTGATTGGATTAAGAAACACCTAGGACGTTAGTAAGCCACTCTTTTGGTTATGTATGTAATGGTATTTCCAGAGACAATCAAATCATAAGAGCTCTGACTTGATCAATAGATTCATTCTTTGATGGTTTCATAATATGATAACATTATTGAGAGCTTCTAAAGGTAGGAGGGGCCTAGTTGGAAAAAGTAAGTCATTGGGAGCATGTTCTTGGGCTTTATTTGCCATGGCCCTTTCTTGTAGCCTCCCCCCTTTCTGCTTCCCAGCAATTCCTTTCTTTGTTTCCTAGCTGTCATGATGTGAACTGTTCTGCTTTGTCCTTCCCTTCCTGCCATGATGTATGCACTCCTCTGAAACTGTGAGCCCAAATCAATAATTCCTCCCCTTATGTTTTTTCTGCCAGGTCTTCTCTCACTATAAGTTAGAAAAGTAACTAATATAGACCTGAATATTTCAAAAAAGAGCAAGCCATGAGATTCCCTTGGAAATCAGTGTTCCAGAAAGAGGAAAGATCTCATGCAATAGGCTTGAGAGAGCCAGCTACTTTGGATTGTTTGTGGAATAATAAGGGGTCCAGGATGAATGATTCAAATCAGGCAAAGAAAAGAGTATAGGAAAGTGACTCCAGGGTCACCATCAGAGATGTAATGATGTAGGTATATATTTTAAAGAATATTATTGTTGTTGTTGCTGTTGTTAGGTGCCTTCAAGTCAGTGTCTGACTCATAGCAACCCTAAGTACAACAGGGGAAACACTATTGTCATGCTTCTCTGCTATTCATAGGTTTTTCAATGGCTGATTGTTTTTTGGGAGTGGGTTGCCAGGTCCTTCTCCCAAACCTACAGCACCTGGTGTTCCCAGGAAGTCTCTCATTAGCACTAACCAGACCCAACCGTACTTAGATTTTGAGATCTGATGGGATCAGTTGCCACAGCAGTAGGGCTGCTGGCTAAAGAATATTAGAAACTGATTATTTCTCAGAATCCATTACTGTTCTCATACTGGTTCAAGACATGGCCCTCACTTGGCTGATTTATTTCAGTAACTGTCTAAATTCTTTGAACTTGCTATATCTGTATTCACTCATCAATCAGAGTGATCCTTTATAAATATAATTCCAATCAAGGCACAATATTGCATAAGGCCTAAATTCAATGTAACAAAGTTCTTATCCTTGATATTCTTATCAAAGTCTGGACTGTTATGGGCTACCAACTGTCTTTTCTCATCTGTTGAACAATTCTGCATTCACTCTGGTTCAAATCCACCAGCTTTTTTGCTGTTCCCCCCAAATGTCAAGCATGTTGTTGTTGTTGTTGTTAGGTGCTGTCGAGTCGGTATCCGACTCATAGCGACCCTCATAGGGTTTTCAATGGCTGACTATTTCGGGATTGCCTTGGGAGTGGATTGCCAGGCCCTTCTCCTATTTTTGTGGTGCTAGGAATTGAACTCGGGGCCTCAGAGACTGCAGCACAGCGCTCTACCCACTGGGCTCACTTTAATGAAATGGCGCTTAGTATTGGAACATGCTTTCCTCAGATGTCCCAAGTAGCAGGTTCTCCTTTTCATTCAGATCTCTGCTCTCATTTTACCTCCTTACAGAGAATTTCTTGTACCAAGTTACTACCCTTTCCTGTCAGTTTCTGCTACTGACCCTTCTTTACTTTTTTTCATAGTACTTACTAACACAGGACACATAATTGAGAGTATTTTATGATTTATGCATAGTTTTCTTTCTACATATACCAGAGGACAATTTCTGTGACAGCAAATATTTTACTTGCTATCTGTTTGTAAAACCTATGACTGTCCTTGGAGCATCAAAATCAAAAATTATTTTTTTCTGAATAAGAAGAAAGCAGCATACAGCATTGATGAATTGGAAATCCATTCTGAGAAAAACAGGGGTGTCAAGAATCACTTAAAGATTTTCATTCTTAAAGATAGATGAACAGTGGCTCTATATGTCTAGATGGAAATTGGGAGAGAGGAGAAGTTTGGAAGAAAACAATCAAGTATTGTGTTTGGCAATGTTAACTTGAATTGGTTGATTAGTTTAGACTAAGGAAAGCTAAAGCAGAAGAGTAACTCATAAGTACTTTACTCTGAAGGTGGTTTGAATTAGATTTTGTATTATAATAGCTAACTGTATAATTGTTTTCACAAATATATTTAATCACAGAATCTTATAACAGGAAAAATCCATAGGGATGAGCAATTCCTTGGAGGAGAGTACATGGGGTACCAAGTATATGAAAAGCACCCTCCTTGTCTCTCCAAATTCAAGTTCAACCAGAGTAGTTCAGCTCTAATGAGACAAGTGAAATATTTTAAGAATTATAAATAAAGAATTTTTACATGGCTACAAATTACTATAGCCAGTAACTTCAATTTCCTTATTTAACAGAAACTGGAGCTGGAGAGGTGACACGAGTTGCTCTTGATCACAAGTTGCCTGGTGGTGGAGACAGATTCAAGTCAGATGTGTTACTAGAACAGTCTTTTCTCTACATAGCACTGTAATACAATAGATGAATATGTTGTTGTTGTTGTTAGGTGCCGTCGAATCGGTATCCAACTCATACCGACCCTCATAGGGTTTTCAATGGCTGTTTCGGGATTGCCTTGGGAGTGGATTGCCAGGCCCTTCTCCCATTTTTGCGGTGCTGGGAATTGAACTTGGGACCTCAGAGACTGCAGCGCAGTGCTCTACCCATTGAGCTAAATCCCTAGATGAATATGGAAGCCAGCTATTACCATATGAAATGGGTCAAGGTCTCTAAAGTGCCCTGGATATAGTGATGGTCTGGATCCAGCATGTGCCAGTTCATGAGTGCAGACTGTTAAACTTTCAGAACTTTGGTAGTCACTTGTTAAATGTACATGTAATTAAAAATTAAGCTATATAAATTCATAATTAAATTTATTAGAGACACACTGAATTCAAAACTCATCAATTTTCACTTTTGCTGCATTGTATTGTTTTCTATATTTTTGATGTTATTTAGTCTCGTATCTTTCTGGTACTATATAGTGTTACTGGACCATTCTTCCAAACTCTCCAACTCAATGACATCATGTAGGTAGCTTGACACCTCAGAATACAGTAGTATTTACACCATGAAAATTATCAAATGATACAAATCAACTGTCTGCTGTGGTTCTACTACCCATGTTAGAAAGCTGGCTATTAAACATATTTCGGCACAGCAATGGTTAAAATTGAATATTATACTACTTTTTATGTTTTCTGAGATGCTAGGAAAATTATTTAACATATTATATAATAATAATTCTCTTCTTTGGTAAGTGTAGTGACTAAATGAGATAATACATATGAGCATCCACAAAAGATTTTTCTATATAAAACCCTACCACCAGCCCATATGAAATATTTTTGCAAATTGGAAATAATTCTCAAGTGTCCTCAAGATACTTCTGTTTCTCATATTATTATAATATACTGATTCTTATTAAAATGAAATACAACTTTCATCTATGAGAAAATTATTACCATAATATGTTAACACTCTTTGGGAAAAATGATACAAATTCTGTATATTCAAGCAATCAACAAAGAAGCAATGTTTTTCTTTACATCAAGGTATAAATCCTCTATATAAATGTTCAGTCACTTGTTTTTGAAATAACTATTTTCAAATTCTATTTTGTTGAAATATTTTGTTCATTTGTTTGTTTTGGAGTGGGAATAAATCAGACATAACAGATATCATGAGGAGTTTTTGTTTATTTCTTTGTTTTCTTTACAGCAATGTCAAGGAAAACTCCCAGGAAAGTCCTCTATTGAGGGACCAAGGCTCACAACTACTCCCAGTAATGATTCTTAATATAAAAAATATAGGAAATTAAAAGAATATGCATATTGTTGTTACAGGAAATATGTTACATTACTGAGGTTCTTCCAGAAAATTGGCAGCACAATCTTCATAGGAGAAGTAGAAGAATTTGTCCCTCCTATGGATCTCATGCTGAAAGACAATTTTGCTTATGGATTTTACGGATTTTTCTCTGATATTGCTCCAGTTTATCAGGAAATTCAGGGAGCAACTTTTCCATCAGTTTGCCAAATAAAGTCAAAGAAATTGAGCTTGGTTCCAATTAGTCACTTTTGATGTTGTTTTATAATATTTCCCTATCTATGAACAATCCCTTCTCATGTTGTAGGATTTTGGCTGCACAAAGTCGGGAAATTCTTTAATGGCCACTTCTAGGAGGAATTCCACCTCCCCCAGTGATGATCAAACAGGTATCAGCACTTCTGTGTTCACTTCAGCATTATTGACAATGGCCAAGTTATGGAAACAATGTAAATGTTCATCAACAGATGGATCAATAGATAAAGAAATTGTGATGTGGGGTGTGTGTGTGTGTGTGTGTGTGTGTGTGTGTGTAGGTCCCTTATCTGAAATAATTTGGGCCAGAAGTGTCTAAAGATTTCAGATATTTTCATATTTTGGAATATTTACATATACAAAATGACATACCTTGAGAACATGGAGCCCAAGTCTAGACACAGAATCCATTGATGTTTTACATGCTTCATACACACATATCCCAAAGATAATTTTAATACTATTTTTAATAATTTTGCATGAAATAAGTTGCATGAAATGGAATTTCCTGCTAGTGGAGTTATTGACATTCAAAAGTAGAGACTTTGAAGTATTTGGATTTAAGACTTTTCAGATTCAGGCTATTCAGCCCTACAGACACACCCATCCCTACAGGACATTTATTCAGCTTTTTAAAAATATGGAAATTCTATCAGTTTTGACAACATGGATGAACCTATTGAATCTTTTGCTAAGTGAAATGTCAGATAAATATAGACACATGCTGTATGGTATCACATGTATGTGGAATGGAAAGTTGTTGAAACTCTTAGAAAAAAATGGAATGTGGTGACTAGCGTATATTAATTACTTTTGCACAACTGCATCCAAAGTACTTGACTAAACAACGTAAGGAAGGAAAGTCTTATTTTCCCTCAGTTTCAGAAGGTCCAGCCTTGGCCCCATTGACTTGGACAGAACAGCATGTTGGCAGGAGTGTGTGGTAATGGCTGTTCTTCATTTCTTGGTGGACAGGAAACAGACAGAAAGAGAGAAAGGAAACAACAGTGGACAAGATATCCCCCCCAGCCTCTAGTGACTTACTTCCTCCAGCAAGGCCAAGCCTCCTAAAATTTCCAGAATCTCCCAAAATAGCTACACTATCGGTGGACCTAGGCTTTAACACATAAGCCTGTGGGAGATAGTTTTTATTCAAATGCAATGTGGGGGTGTGGGTGAGGAAACAGGAAGATATTGGTTATGAGGTTCAAAGTTTCCATTATATAAGATGAATAAATGGGGATCTAGTGTACAATTAACAATAATGTATTATGTACTTGAAATTTGCAAAGATGAAGGACTTCATTGTTCTTGTCACAGAAAAAAAGAAAGAAGGAAAAGAAAGAAGAGAAAGAAGAAAAAGAGAAAGAAGAGAAAGAAAGAATTATGTTAGATAATAGATATGTTAATTAGTGGATATTTCACAATGTATAAATAAATCATCAAATTGAATATGAAAAATGCATACAAGTTTTAGTTTAAAACATAAATTAAAGCAATGGTAGATTGAAAGACAAATATCTAAGTCAATTTCCTCATAAACCTAATAGAGCAATGGGATAAAAAATATGTTTGGAAATATGTTTTAGGTGCCGTCAAGTCAAGTCCAACTCATAGCAACCCTTATAGGGTTTTCAATGCCTGGTTGTTTCAGGATTGCCTTGGGAGTGGATTGCCACATCCTTCTGCCATTTTTGTGGTGCCGGGAATCGAACTTGGGACCTCAGGGACTGCAGAGTGGTGCTCTACCAACTGAGCTAAATCCCAGCCAGTTTGGAAATATAACTGAAGAAAATTTTACTAAGAGTTTGTATCCAAAAGTGAATAGAGCAAAAGAATTCTAACTACTTAGGAAAACCCAACACAGGATCAATACAGTGGAAGTGATTTCTGTCTTTCCTTTTTTTGTCCCAATTCATTTTACTGTCTACATGACAAATGTAAAGGTAATATATTTTGCTTAAAATGAATATAGTTTAAGAGTTTAATCTTTGTCTATTATTCTATCAATATACAATATATATCTAAAATAATGCCTAACAAGTGTTAATAATTGCTGCTTCTTTGTAGTAGGTGGGTAGGTGGTATGGTAAGTTTCCCTTAATTCTTTTCTTTATGTTTAATTTTAAC
>VMDO01029892.1:0-22063 GCA_007922755.1 Pedetes capensis | reverse complement strand
TTAAAGCCCTCTTTGCCTGAATTACCTACAGTGGTTTCTGTTCTGCTGGGCACTGACTGCCATATTGGATGATTCTCTTTTGTCACTTTCAGGAAAGCAGACTCAAGCAGGAAAGGTGGTTTTAGAGGGGACAGGAGGGTCTAGAGTCCTGAGCACCTTCCTGTCTCCACCATCACTGCCACGTAGCAGTAGGGGTGTTTGTTAATCTCCCTGGAGGGACTCTCAGGAGGGCTAGCACAGGAGCATGGGATCCACAGTCCGACACCAATGCTCAGCCTTCCACCTACCCCTGGGAAGTCTGGGGCAAGTTACTCTCTGTAGCTCAGTGTCCTTATTTGTAAAATAGGTGTAATTGTGTTACCTGCCTCACAGGATTAGTATGAGGAATACATGTGATACAAGGTGCAGGGAATTAAGAACAGGGTGGTGCATAATAAGCACTGTGGAAGTGCTTGCTGTTGCTATCATTACACACAAAGCGAAGTTACAGGTGCCCAGTCTCATTTTACATGACTCATCGGATAGGGCTTTGAGGCACTTGCGATCTTATAGTCACCCCACTTCCAGCCACAGGCTTCAGCTCCAGGCCAGCAGAGATAGAGCCAGGTCCTTTCTTTGGTTCATTCCATCTACCTTTCCAGGTCTCTCTGGAGAGGGAATGTCCTCCTAAAGCCCCTCTAGCTCTCTTGCCCTGAGTCATGGCTCACTAGTATCCTGCCCCCTACTCCCTTTCTGAACCTACATGCTCCCAACAACTCATGTTCCTTTACAGGCCTCTTTTCCCCACTGCCCCACATGACAGCCAAGCTACTCCCAGCCCGGTCTCTGCCTCCACTCAGTCTGCACACCATGCCAGGGACACCTCGGAACTACTCTTTTCCTTACAACCCCTGCAATCCTAAGTCTCTACATGTACAATACAATTTATGACCCAGAGTCCTAATTTCCTCCTTCTGCACAATTCTGTCTTATCCCACACATATTCACTGCAAGATTTTACCACTTGCGTTTTACCTATCTCTCCAAGGTGCCTGATCCCCAGGTACATCTCCGTGCCACCGATGGTTCACCCAATTCAGACCTGTACATCTAACAACCTGTCTGCTCTCTTAACCCAAACAATATTTCTAAACAGAGCCCAGAATTTCTCTCTATTCTTTGCATTATAGCTTCAGCATCTGCTTGGCCATCATGCCAAAAACCTCCAGCCCAGCTGCAGATGTTCATTCCCAACCCAAATGACCCCCGGGGCTTGTCAATAATAGCTTAATTTCCCCTCCTATCACACTCCTTTAGTAGCAGTTCCTTACACGGAATTCCTGTGTCAATTCTGTCCCTTCAAAACCATTGTTCTAAATGCTTAGTGAATCCTAGCTCACCTCAGGTACAGTGACTCCAAATGACAAACTCATCCTTGCCCCTCCACAAAGCAACATTGTCAGAAGCCAGGATGTGCTGGACTGTTGCCTTGGTGTCTCTGCACATCAACTATCCTCAGTCTGGAATCCCACTCCCACAAGCTGCCTAGGAAATGACTCTTCTCCTTACACCCAGCTTGAGCATGTCTTTCCTTTTCTATGGGGTCATTTTCAACATGATACCAATCTGAGGACACTGCCTCATCTGTTTACCATAACTAACTGAAATTTCTTTTTGAAATCCTGTGGAAAGCTGAGATTCAGGGTTAGAACTTTGTTTATCACAGCATCCCCAGCACCTAGGACAGAAGCTGGCACACAGCAGACCCTTAAGAAACATCTCAATGGGATGGAGTGAGTGTTCCATGTTTATGGCCCACTTTCAAACAAGATAAACTTGCAAGAAATGCATTTTTGAATAGTGGCTAAGATTAAAGCCTGAACTGAATGTTAACAGAAATTAAAATGGCAAGAACAAAGTATAAGGCCTATTGAATAATGGATAATTATGGTACAAAACACATGAACCCTCTGTAGGTATTAAAATCTTATCACACAGTGTGGACTCTGACCAGCAACATCAGTGTCACCTGGGAGCAGGTTAGACACACAGGGTCTTAGGCCCCACTCCAGACCTGCTGACCTAGAATTTGCATTTTAATGAGATGTCTAAGGATTGTGCAACATTAAAGTACTGAGGGCACACATTTATTGTCATAGATATTATAGGGAAAAAGTTTTGTAAAAATGTATAAACACACACTGGGGTGGACTTATTCAAGGTAAGAAAAGTCAACATCCCAAGAAGTTTCATCGAATCTCCCTAGTTGGACTCAGCAGGCACTAATATCTTCTGATTTACAAGGGACCACTCAGATTCCACAGCCCTCAACATCACAATAGGAGGGTCAACCTGACCCTCACAGACATACAACTGAAGAACAAGTGACAAACAGCAAAGAGGCCTTCAGATCCTCCCTTGAAGCTGGGCATGGTGGCACACACCTGTAATCCCACTTACTGAGGCGGGAGAATCATGAATTTAAGGCCGCCTGGGACATGTAACAAGACTCTGTAAGAGACAACCAACCAACAACAAGACCCAACTCAGGATTATGCTATGTTTGGATAAGTGTCTCCCAGTGTCCATATATTAAAACCTTCATCCCCAAGATGGTATTTGGAAGAGGTGTTAGAACTTTTGAGAGGTAGGGTCTGCAGGGGAAGTCACTCAGGGCATGTCCTCAGAGGGGATTATAGGACTCCGGCCTCTTCCTCTTCTGCCTCTTGGCTCATGTGGTAAGTGGTCTGCTCCACTACGTGCTATGGCTCCCATCAAGATGTGTGGCTCTTGCCAGAAATCCAAAGCAATCGGGCCACTCAAAACTGGACTGGAACCTCCAGAACTATAAGCCAAAATAAAACTTTTTCTCTTTATAATTTAATTGCCTTGGGTATTTTGTCGTAATAATGGAAACCTGACAATTAGTTGACTAATTGCCTATTAGTTGGAAGTCATCATCATCTCTATATCCTCTGCTTTGTTTTCGTTCTTTTGTCTTTAACATACTTTTTGGTGCAGGAGATGTTGCAATTAAAGGTTCAATTATATTAACATTGAATCATGGGCAGGCTTTATTAACTTCTAGAATAAGTTTGTACTATAAATTTCAATGGTAATTATATTTTTAACTAACAAAAATGATCAGAATGCAGGGAGAGATTGTTTATGTATCTAAAAGTGATTATAGGTATAAGGACATCTGGAAGAAGGTATACCTATCTATCTCTTACAAACAGATGGTATACTTGTGGGTGAGCTAATTTCCCTTCTTCCATTCCTTTTACTACTACCTGAATTCTGTATATCCATAGTTTTATTTCTGAAAAATTTAAACTATTTTAATTTGAGGAGGAAATCCTTAAGCTAGGATGGATATCTAAGTTATGAAAGATATTTGAAAAACACCCAAACAAAATAGTTTTAGGAACCCTGGATCATCTCTTTACTATGTTAGAGGAAGTATCTCATAAATCAAGCATTTAAGAATTAAAAAAGCAGAAACTAAGTCACCAAATTTTCAGAGGGAACTTCCTTAAGAATGGATCACATGTCTGCTGAGCTGGGCTAAAATATATTTATAGAGAGGAAAACCAAGGAATACTGACCATCTCCTAGTCCAGTTTGCCCAGGGACAGAGAGGGGTTACTTCCTTTTTGTGTAAGCTTCACAGGGCTTCCAAAGAGCTGGTGAGTGAACCAATGGACTATCAAAAGATGACAGATGCCCCTCCACAGAGGTGCCTCCCTTCAGCAGCCTCACACCCTCACCTGATGCTGTCTGATACCACAGTGTCAGCCAGAGAAGCAGCAAATAACAGGCACTGCCCACACCAAAACCACCTCTCCACCAAGGGTGTGCACACACACATAGCCCCCATTCGTTGTCAACAATTTAATCAACTTGATTAATTCTTATAATGTGCAAAGTGCTTGGGCTAGAATCATAAGACAGGGGCAGATATGCCTCACCTACCCAAACTGCTTCCTGGTATATGGACACTTTGTTATACTCATCATTGTGAGAGTACTTTTTAAACTTTTTCATGTAATTTCTCTGTCTTTTCCACTGGAAAGTAGATTCCCTGCAAGCAGGGCTATATGCTTTGGACATTATTGAGTTTACAGTGCCTGTGATGGGAAGAGGCTACTAATAGCTATCCAGGATCTATTTACTGAATAAAATATTCCATTTCTTCTGAGGATGTTGGAGGTGATGGTGGTTGTGGGCATTCCTCCAAAGTTTTCATTGGCAGGCCATCCCAAGGGCTAGCCTGCCCTCTGTGCTGTGGCTTTTGCCTGGTTCCCCTTCTCTGTCTCCTAAGCGCTGGGGTCCCCAGGGCATATCAATTTGACTCTTTCCTCTCACAGGCTACCAAGGAAACAGCCTCCACATCATTGCTTCACTGACCACCTTTAGGCAGAAAAGACTTCTCTCTCAACATATTTTTCCACTCACACATAAAAATGTAACAGATTCTTCTTCCACAGCCTCTAAGTCTGACGAAGAAAAAAATTCTTTAAGGCCCTGCTGAAGACATGTAAGGGCAAGCTCCCAGTCCCTTTGTAGAACATTTAACTTTCATGAAATTGAGAATGAACCATTACAGACAAGAGTAGAATAAATGCCTCAAAGCGGTATATGATGAACTACCAAGTTAACTTCGGATAATAACTGGTGTGAGCGTGGGTAGGGCCCTAATGTTTATTGGGAAAGCAAAACCTACCTATAATCTCATCGAATCTTCAAACCATCTACTTCACTGGATTTCTAGGTGCATTTTAATTTACCAAAGGATCACCTGGCTGAGCAGAAGAGCTGAGAACTGCAACCTACATCTCTTCACCTTCTCATCCATGCCCTTCCAGCTGGGGTTGATTGGGAAGGGTAAGACTTGAAATAATAGGTGGTTTGCATGTGCACGTACGCACGTGTGTGTGTGTGTGTGTGTGTGTGTGTGTACAGCTTAGACATTAATGTGGCAGTGACAGGCCACATCCTGTGAAGTCAGAGGGTTCTAAGAGTGGAATATCTTCACAGCAGGAGAGAAGAAAGTCAAATTTGCTGCATGCTAGGCTGAGCAGGGACATGGTGGCAGAATCTGGGCACTTGCTGCTTCAGTGGTCCAGACAGGAGGGGAGCCTGAGGGCTGCCTTGGGGAAGAAGAGGAAGAGGAAGGGATCATAGACCTACTGAGAAATGAAAAAAGGAAGATGGTGAGGACAGGATCATGCGAAGATAAATTGGGGTCCCAATTATAGAAAGAAGTAGGGCTGCAAGTCGATTTCAGTAGTTTCATGGTGAAGACGAACTTCAGAGGATAAAGAAGTGGATGACAGTACTCAGGAAGCAGCTGGAAATACGGACTTGGACTTGACAGAATGTCCATCCCATCAGCCTCGCAGGTCCAAGAGAATTAAACCAAAAGGTGTCCACCATAAGGAACAAACGAACTGCTCTCCTTTGTACCTAAATTGCTACTGATGACCTCCCACCTGAGGGACGAGGGAAGTTCCTCAAAGTCTGCGATTTAGATGAAATGCTGAAGTGGCACAAAGGCTGTGCTGGGAAGAAGTCAGTGTGGGGCTCACATGTTAAACTTGCTCATGACACGGATGCAATGGCTTCCAGCTCCAGCAGGAGTGGGGTAAAGAGGGACGATGTGCACTGTGGGCAGGTAGAGTGGATGACCCTACTATGCCGGGAAGAGCAAATGACTGGGAATGCACTGGAAGGTACGGCCCTGGGGCACAAGCGCAGGTGCGGTGGGGCATAGGCAGGAGGGAAGGTGGCTTTGTGGTCCCACTGGCAGACCATGCTGAGCACTGGCTGCTAAGAGCACACAGCTGCCTTTTCTCTGCAGCTCTGCCCTCCCTCTCCAGCCACTGGCTGCCTGAAGAGGTACAAAAGCCTGGCTCCCTGCTTCAGGGTGGGACCACCTGGGAGAGCAAGCTGAGCTCCTGAGGGCTCAGCTCCTTCCCCTTCCTACTCCCTTCATCCTGGGAACTCCCTCGGTGATTCAGGGCTCCTGAACTCCTGCTCAGGCTCTCCTTCTAGGACATGTAGATAGGACAGCAGGGGGAAGGTATGGAAGGGTGCATAAGGCCATGGATTATAGCAAGGAGCCCTTGAGGAATTTCTTGGGGGGAGGGAATGAAACATGGAGAAAAGTCTCTGGGGCAATGACATGGACAGGTAGAAGGAGGCTGGAGAGGAGGGGAGATGGCACAGGGAAGTGGAGGGCATGGGCTGCTGGCTGCAGCAGTGTCAGGGAAGGAGATGGAGCAGATGAGGCCAGAGAGCAGGAGGGGAGATAGTTAAAGGGAGGGTGGCACAGAGGAGAAGGCGATGTGATTGTGATGATGAGGTCAGTTGGCCTTGTTGAGTCTTAAATACCTGTGAGCCACTAGGTTAATAAATCCCATGGACAGAGGAAAACACAGATCTGAGGCCCTGGGGAAGACCTGACTAGAAAACGTCAGGGGCTGTACGTGGCTGCATATCAGACACGTGACTAGTCTGGCCTTGAACCAAGGTCCTCCACACAGGAAGTCTATGGTCAGCAGACCAGGGCGATGCAGCAAATCTATGATGTCACTGATGCCCCCTACTCCTCCCATCTTCTGCTCTTCCAGCACTAGAATGTGGCCAACCTCTGCTCCATCTTCCAGGCAGGAACGAAGAGGGAGAGATGGGAAGGAAGAGAAGGGGAAGGAAGACAAAACAAGATCAGGAGGAGGAAACATTTCCCAGAGACCCCTGACAGCTTTCACTTGCACCTCTTTGTCCAGAACTATTATGCCTAACCCTAGTTGCAGAGCTCACTGGAGGCTTCTTATAAACTGGGAAGGTGGTGTATGCCTGTAATCCCAGCAACTAGGAAGGCAGAAGCAGGAGGATTGCAAGTTTGAGACCAGAGGCAGTCTGCATAACTTAGCAAGACCCTGTCTCAAAAAGTTAAAAAAAAAAGGGGGGGGTCGAGAGGCTGGGGTTGCAGCTCAGTGGTCCAGCACTTGCAAAGCATGCAAGCATGAGGCCCTGGGTTCAAACCCCAGTACTGGAAAAAAAAAAAAGAAAAAGAAAAAGAAATACTGCATGATCTCATTTTTATGTGATTGTGCGGAGAAGCAGAAAATGAACCAGTGATTACTACAGGCAAGGCTGGGTTGAAGGAAATGGGGAATAGGTCAAAGGTTACAGAATGAACAAGTTTAGAGATTTAATGTAAAACATGAGGACTAAAATTAATACCATTATATTTGTAATTGGGTTTTTGTTAGATAAGTTTATTTTAGCTACCCTTGTCCCCCAAAAAAGTGACTATGTGAGATGACACATATATTAAATTGACCCACTATATAACCATTCTACTATCTATATGTATCCCACAACATCATGCTGTAAACCCAAATATATACAAGAAAATCACTCCAGAGCACACCAGTCCAGTGTCTTATCTGTGGCTTATGTAATTCTGTTGACATGTTACTTCTCTCTTGTGATTCCTGAAAGTCAACCTGCCTACCCCTGTCCAAGCAGACTCCTATCCTCAGTTTTAGCAGTGGAACTCTTTCCCATATGAAAGCTCACTTAAAATCCTAATCTATAACACAAATACAATTTGTGTTGTTGTTGTTTTGTTTTGTTTTGTTTTTTTGTGCTACAGGAGGTTGAACCCAGGGCCTCGCACTTGCATGCTTTCCAAGTGCTGTACCACTGAGCTGCAACCCTAGCCCATTTTTTCACTTTTTTGAGAGAGGCTCTCACTAAATTATGCAGATTACCTCTGGTCTCGAACCTGTGATCCTCCTACCTCTGCCTCCAGAGTCACTGGGATTACAGGCGTGCACCACCGCGCCTGGCTCTTCAACTGTTTTTTTGAAGAGTTTCTTAACCTCAGTACTACTGACATTTCAGGCCAGGTGATTCTTTCTGATGGGGATTGTCCTGTGCATTGTAGAATGTTCAGCAGCTTCCTTGGCCTCTACCCACTAAATGCTAGTTGCATCTCTGGTCCACTCGCCTCCTTCAGTTGGGTCAGCCAGAAATTGCTGTTGTTGTTAGGTGCCATCGACTTGAGTTCGACTCATAGCCACCGTACATACAACAGAACAAAATACTCTCTGATACTGTGCCATGCCTAGCACTATGTCAGTACTTCTCTGCTGTTCATAGGGTTTTTGATGGCTGATTGTTTCAGGACTTGGCTGCCAATTCCTTCTCCCAAGCTACAGTGCCCAGTATTCCCAGGCAATCTCTCATCCAAGGACTAACCAGGCCTGACCCTGCTTAGCTTCAGAAATCAGACAAGATTGGACGCCAGGGTTGTATAGCTGTAGAAAAATGTCTGCAGACATTGAGAAATGTCCCTAGGGGAAAAAAATGCACCCTAGTTCTCACCACTGAGATAGTCATCACATATATTAAAGGTTGAACACTGCCTTAATTTTCAAGTTGATGAGGATAATTAAACCTGAAGCAAAAACTGAAATCAATGATTATAATTGATGACATTTGAGTTTCTGTATCTAATTTTTTTCTGTGTTTTGTCTGGGTTGCCCAATCTCAAGGAATCTCGGTTCATCAAGATATGTGCTCACGTTCTCACCCATCAAGGGTCTGCAAGCCAATAAACATGGACAGGCCTGAGTCCACATATTGAGCTGGGCAGAATAGCTGCCGTAGGCGTCTGCTGGATGCAGAGTGCACAGGTGTGCACAGAGATGGGAGAAAAGTGCCCATTTCTGGATCCATGCAACTCAAGTCAAGCACTTTTACCCATCTCATTTCATTCCAACAACTGAAGAAGGAATTGCCCACTATATATCCTTTTCTGTTTCCACTGGGTGGACAGTGTTCTCATTTGACTTTTAGGAGTGTGAAATTTCACCCATGATATCAAAACCACAGAGAAAGCGTTGGTGAGGATACCATCCCTAAGACCACACCCGACCATGTCCCAGAAGATTCTAGAATATGTTTGGTTTAAATTATAAATGCCTCCACCAATGTCCCTGTCAGTGATTTCCCAACTTGAACATGTACAAAGAACCACTGAGGAGGCTATACCACACACAGATTCTCACACTTCATCCCCAGAACATAACTCCTGGAGGGCCCAGGTGAGGATGCTGAGTGTGCACTTTGAAGCAAGTTCCCTCAAGCTGCGCAGGTGCAGCACTTCCAGAATCCTGCTCTTCAGAAAAGCACATAAAATTAACAGGGTTTAGCTTGAAGAGTTTCAGATTCTACACACTGAGCAAAGTTATGAGGATCTCTCTTCTGTGAAGTAAAACCCCTACTCTGTAAATGCACAATCTAAAAAAGCTCTGATCATTGACCAAGATGCAAGCACTTCAATGATTCTGAAGTATGCTTTTTAATCTGCATCAATTGGAATTTTTCTGATGTGGAGGAGACTCCATCATTAGTACCATTCAATTCTCTGATTTTTACAAGTTTGAAAGTCTCAAGGCAATTAATTCCAAATCCTTGGAATACATAAATGTTCTCCAAAACTAGAACATGCCCAACAAGTACAGATGGCATTTCTCCAAGATTTTACCAATGTAGCAAAGCTGTCAACAAGGCATCTACTCTCTCAGGGTCTGGTTTCCATGCAGAAGCTGCCTTCCTTGACAACCCTCTATAAACACCTTTTCAAAACCACAACCCTGTTATTTGCTTTCCTGCTTCACATTACTTCATAGCACTCACTGCTACTGATACACAGTTGCCTATTCTCTGCTCTCCCACCAAAATATGAGATTCCTAGAGCCAGAGTTCTGTCCCTTTACATCACTGCTGTAACTCAGGAACCTGAAACAGGGCCTAGCATGTGAAAGGCATTAACAAGCACTGGCTGAGTCAGGGAACTGATTAGTGGACTGCAACCATTTCCCCCCTGAAAGTTAACCCAAATTCACCTGCGGTCCTGTGAATGGTTCTGTGAATTCGCCATGACCAGACACGGGCTGGGATTTAGCTCAGTTGGTAGAGCGCTGCACTGCAGTCTCTGAGGACCTGAGTTCAATTCCCAGCACCGCAAAAATGGGAGAAGGGCTTGGCAATCCACTCCCAAGGCAATCCCAAAACAGTCAGCCATTGAAAACCCTATGAGGCTCGCTATGAGTCCGACACGACTCGACGGCACCTAACAACAACAACAATCTATTTCCTACAAGTGAGTGAGTACCAGACACACAGAGAATAGGATTTGGGATCCCTTTTCAAACAAGACTGAGACACAGCGAGACAGAGAGAGAGACAGACAGACGTAAAGAAATGATTGTCCCACTCACCACCAGGGAAAAGACCAACTGGATGTTTGCCCCTCCACACCTACTACAAGGAAATAATTAAAATGTTCAACTGTGTGACAATTTGATAGCAGCCAAGTCATTTAATCCATTGGACGGTATTTGCTAATCTGTCAAAACTAATGCTGGAGGAGAACATTTCCTCCACTGAAATTTTAAAATTCATTGACTTTGCAAAGTAGGAACAAGAAACAGAAAGTTTAATTTGGTCAGTGGGTGCTAAAATGTTAGGGCCATTTAGGAAGAGAAAGAAAGTGGGAACAGGTGGGAGAATATGGACTGAAAATGATAAAAGGGGAAAAAGAGCAGGAGAGACATGAGTAGAGAAAACAGGCGTGAAAGGTAGAGGATAGGAAATTCTGGGAAGGGAGAACTGGAAAGAAGAAGAGCCACATTACTGTTCTTTCTCTGCTCCCTGAGGCTGGGCAGTTTCAGATGAACACTGCAAATGTAGATAAACAGTCTGCCCCCCCAAACCCACTGCCAGCCCCAACTTGGAGATTTTTCTGTGAATCCAAGACTCCCACCCCTTTTTCATGGATGAATCCAGCCACAAGCATGGAGGGTTACCCAACTGGATTTAAAAATGGGAGCTGGCTCTTTCTGCCATGAGAGGACACAAAGAGAAGCTGACAACCTGTATCTAAAATACAGACCTTACCAGAACTTGACCTTGCTGGTCCTCTCATCTCAAAACTCTGAGCCCCAGGAATTTGTCTGCTATGTAGCTAAGACTGGCCTCATCTTCACGAACCTCCTGCCTTAGCCTCCTCAGTGCTGGGATTACAACCACCACACCCAGCTTTGGTTCCGTTTTAATCACAAGAGTCTTTAAGGGTAGAAGATGTAGAGTAGGAGTAATGAGATGTGAGGAATGCCAACAGCCATTGCCAGCTTTGGAGATGGAAAGGGGCCATAAACCAAGGGAATGTGGGCAGCCTCTAGAGTCCCATGAAAGCAAGCAAATGGATTCTCCAGTACAGCAGCCACAAAAGAACTCAGTCCTGCTAACAACCAGTAAGACCCATTTTAGACTTCAGACTTTTGGAATTGTAAGATAATAAATTTGCACTTGCATTGTTTTAAGCCAATTTTTAAAAAGTGGAGGTTGGAAAAGTACCCCCTGTCCCCATGCAGAACAAAGAAAATGTGGGATTTCTGCTCATGTTGACAAGCTCAGGTTCTGTCAAGGTGGGGTATATACCCATCTTTAATAGGCAAGCACTGGCTTTAGGACAGATACACCCTTATTTACTACTGAGGGCTGGACCACAGTACCTTGAAGTATACTCATCTCTGGGCATAAACACCTTCAACTGTGATTATATACCCTTCAAAGGCTACATTCTGCTTGGAAAACGTCTTTCATAGAACTGAGGTAGGTCCAGTCTGAACTAAGGCAATGTGTGGGCAATCTGGTTGACCAAATGCCTGAGGACAGCCACAAGGCATGAAGTCTGCTGAAACAGCAGCAGCAGGTCCAACAGACAGCGAGAGAAAGTGACTTTTGGATGTAGTGAAGCCATACCACTACTGGTCTTCTGCCCTTGTTTTCCATGGAGGCAGAGGAAGCAAAGCAAGTTCTGAGGAGGACTCAATGATACAAGAAATGACTTCAGTGGTGACGGCAGATGGGCAGATGCAGGGAAGCTCTCCCATGGCTTCCCATGCAGATTGCCACAGTGCCAGGACCTGGACGCTGCAGTTTTCAACTTTGGTTTTTGAAATAATTACACATTTACAGAAAAATTGCAAGAATAGTAGAAAGAATTCTCACCTACCCTTCACCTGGACTCCCCAATTATTAATATTTTACCACATTTATGCTGTCATTCTATATGTTTTTTATTTGTTTGTTTGCTTGCTTGTTTTTCAGTACTGGGGATTGAACCCAGGGCCTTGCGCCTGCATGCTCTGCAAGTGTTGGACCACTGAGCTGCACCCCTCGCTCTTTTTTTTTTTACTTTTTGAGATAGGGTCTCGCTAAATTATGCAGACTGGCTCTGGTCTCAAACCTGTGATCCTCCCACCTCCACCTCCTGAGCTGCTGGGATTACAGGCATGTGCCACTGCACCCGGCAAGTATGTTTTTTATTTAACCACTTGAAAGCAAGTTGAGGACATTATGATACCCTAAATGTTTATTTCCTAAAAACAAAGACATTGCTTATACTACTATAATACAATAATCAAAATCAGGAAATTAACATTGATTTGATACTAGAATATAATATAAAAACCTTATAAAAATTTCTCTAATAATTCCAGTGATAACAACAAAAAAAATGGTCTCCTTTGTTCCAGGATGTAGGCCTGGGTCACATATAGTGTTCACTGTCATGTGTCTTTAGCCTCCTTTAATCTGAAATAGTTCCTTATCTTTCATGACCTTGACATTTTTGAAAAGTAAAAGCCAATTATTTTGTAAAATGTCCCTCAGTTAGGGTTCATCTGATGTTTCTTCATGATTAAATCCAAGTTATGCATTTTTGGCTGGAATATCACAGCAGTGAGGCTGTTCCCTTCTCAGAGCATTTTCTCAGAAAGCACATGACGCAGAGCTGTCCCAATATTGTTGTTGTTATTAGGTGCTGTCCAGTTGGTGTTCGACTCATAGTGATCCTATGTACAACAAGTGAAATACTATTGTTAGTGCTTCTCTGCTATTCATAGGGTTTTCAATGCTGATTGTTTTTTGGGAGTGGGTTGCTAGGTCCTTCTCCCAAGCCTACAGCACCTGGTGTTCCCAGGTGGTCTCCCATCCAAGTACTAACCAGACCCAACCCTGCTTAGCTTCTGAGATCTGACGGGATCGGATGCCACAGTGGTACGGCTGCAGGCCACAATCCTTTAGGTTACATTTAATAAGCAACCTTCACATGCCAGGAACTGAGGATGTAAAAATAAATAAAACATATCCCTTTCTTCTTTAAATGAATAATCCAGTAGGAAAACCAAAAATACTCAAAATACTGAACATTATGATAGTGGAACTACAGTTCACCTTTAGAGTCCTAGACAGGGAACTGCAGGTCCATCGGAGGAAATCAGGGATGCTTCCCCGAGGAGGTGATGTGTGAATGGGTCCTTGAAAGATAAGTGAGATTTTAGAGAGAGAAAGAAGGGACAGGCATTCCACATGGAAGGAAAGGCATGCTGAATGCTCAGAGAGGTGTGCTGAGGCCAGATTCCAGGGAACCTTGGGGAAAGTGGTCAAAAGATGCAGCTAAGCAGAAGCCAGGGCCTCCAAAGAGCAGGGAGGAAGAAGTAGTGAGATATTACTAGGACAAATGAGGCCAAGGGAGTGGGAGGTCAGTAGGCCACTGAGATCATGGCAGTGAAAGGTGACGAAGGAGTTGATCCAGAGCCAGGAAGGCAAGAAGAGGGCTGAGCAGGAGCTATAGGGCCAGGGGGAGGATAACACAGCGAGGCGGGGCCATTCTTAAAGCACAGGGCCAACTGAGATCCGGCTTGCAGAACAGATTCAGGCTGCTAATGGGGCAAAAAGGGGGCCTATAAGAAGGCCCTGCATACTGCTACATATCTCAAGATGATTTAGTGCAGAGGTAGGGGCATTTCTCAGGGATGAAGAGGCCAGAGAGGGCAGGACAGGACACTAGGAGAAAACAGAGGAAACTGCCATTGGACTGCCCCTCCTCAAGGGTTCCCTTGGAGCCTTCACAAATACTTTGCAAAATAACTCTCTGGTGGGGGCACCCATGGGATGGCATATAATCCACAGAGAATCTGCTTCAGGAGAACAAGTCTGTGGCAACCTCCCAGATGCATCCCCCCAAAAGCAAACCCCAAAGGTGAAATTTTTAATGGAAGATTTCCTTCAAAAGGAAGACAAATAGACAGGCTGAATAGATAATATTCACAGGAGAAAGGGAAAGTCAATTCACAAAAGCAATTCCAAAGCCAGAATAAATGGGCTCCCATACTGGGACCTTCCCCCAAGCTTGATTATGATGGAAACCCCAGTGGAGGAGATAATGGGAGGGTTTGCAGGCAAACTAAAATCCAAAATCCTACACCCCAGAAGGAAGTGCAGGGCAAGGTTCCTAAGGTGGTGGCTTATGAATGTGATATCCCCAAACAGAACCTTCGAAATTCTCTGGGAGCAGCCAGCCAGGCAAATGAGGACTAGGAGGTGGAGGATTTGCTGGGCAGCTCTGACAATAACCCGTGGTATTCAAAAATTCCATTTTCTTTTTCTGTAGGAACAGAGGAACCAGTCAGATATAGCCCCAAATCAGAAAGCAGTAACAACTCTGGAAAAGGACATGGAAGGAAAGTGACCACGAACAACTTGCGGTTTGCTAGGACCCGGCAACTGACAACTGACGGAGAGAGACAAAGGAAGATTTTGTGGGGGCCACTTTAATCTCAGAACAAGTTAAATACGTTTGCATTTCTAAAACCACAAACATATATTTAGATATGTAAGAGGAATGGCT
The DNA here is from genome assembly GCA_007922755.1 of Pedetes capensis. Classification (NCBI taxonomy): domain Eukaryota; kingdom Metazoa; phylum Chordata; class Mammalia; order Rodentia; family Pedetidae; genus Pedetes; species Pedetes capensis. Next base: position 7,305 of record VMDO01029892.1, on the reverse strand, counting down.
AAAACACATGACTTCCTTTTACACCCCAATCACACATCCCTTTTATTTTGGCCAAAAATTTTAAGCCAACATTTGGGCAGGCTCCCAAACAGACATAGTAGTTTTTAATCATACATGGAGAATGTGCCTAGGGATATAGCAATAAGCAGCAGAGTCACAGTCCCTCCTTTAAAAAGTCTTATAATCTCATTTTAAAAAACAGACCATCTGTCCCCAATGTAATTATTTTCATGGCTTTTCTTTTTAGCTTATTCTATGTTGGACATGAGGGCAGAGTGTTATATTTTAGGAGACATGGGGGTGAGCTGTCTTAGAAAATGTTAAGAGAGGAGACAAAATGGAACAAGATGGATGGGTCAACCTTTTGTAAACAATGTAAATTGTATACCTGTGTAAGTACCTCTTTGAATATGGATTTTAAAAAAGAAAACATCTGTTTGTTACATGTAAGAAAGGGAATTTGGGTACCAGTTAGACAACTTCAGCCATGGCAAGACTCACCAGCCTTGGCCTTGCTCCAGGGAATTGTTAAAAGACTTTTAAAACTAAAAAAAAGAAAGAAAGAAAAAGAAAAGGCTTCCTTGAGAAAGGAATGCTCCTGCGACAGTCTGAGTAGGAATCGGAGTGGGCTGGGGAAGTAGGTAACACCAAGCACAGGGAAAGCAAGCACAGATGGGAAAAGTCCAAGTGTCCTGCGTCTGAGGGCTCTGGCCAGAAAGGGCACAATAGAGTGAGAGCATACCCCAGGAATAAAAACAAGCCACTGGGGAGTTTAGAAGTGGGACTGGATTTCGAAAAGACTGCTCTTGGGGCTGGATTGGAAATGGGGAAGTTCTCATGAGGCTACACAGGTTGGGAGGTTGCCATGGAGACCGAGGCCAACAGTGCTGTGATGCCTGGAGGTCCACACACAAGAGAGGGCACAGAGCCGCCGCTGCCACCGCAGATCAACCTCATGGATTGGGACAGGAGTGCTCCTGATGTATGGGGATGCACTATATGCTACAAAGACAAATATATGACTGCCTCATTTACCACCTCCAGGTCTCAGTCTGAATTCCAGCTCCGTCCCCTGGAGTTTCTTAGTTTCTAAATCTTTCCTTGCCACAGTACCCTCCTTGGTAAAATGGGAATAATGTGCCAAACTCAGGGCTATAGTCAAAATTAAATGAGCTAATATATATAACAGGTCTACAACAGGTAAGGACAGGCTGAGTAGCTAGAACATGTATCTCTTTCCTATCTAGGTTTTATAGTATGGTAGGTTCACCTGTGCCTACAGCCCTATCTCTGTGGCATCTGATCCTGTCAGTTCTCAGAAGCTAAGCAGGGTCGGGCCTGGTTAGTACTTGGATGGGAGACCACCTGGGAACACCAGGTGCTATCAGCTTGGGAGACGGACCCAGCAACCCACTCCCAAAAATCAATCCGCCACTGAAAACCCTATGAACAGCAGAGAAGCACTGACAATAGTGTTTCCCCTGTTGTACATAGGGTTGCTATGAGTTGGATACTGACTCGATGCTACCTAACAACAACAAGGTTCACCCGCAGGGAGTAGAGAGCCCATTTTAAAGGCAGTATGAACAGAAGAACACATATAGGTCATTAATAATTTATATAGTTGAAGCTGTGTTATTAGGTGCATACAAGTTTAGAAGTTTATATCTTCCTGAGAGACTGAACCTTGAATCCGCCTGTTTCTTTTTCGTTTTTTAAATGTAGCTACTAGAAAGTTTTAAATTGTAGATGTGGCTCACACTATATTTCCATTGAACAGTACTAACCAAGAGGAAGGATAAACAAAAAGCCCACAGCAGCCATTAAGCCCTTGATGACTAAGAATGTGACTACAGACACTGAAAAGAGAAGAGAATATCAGAGGTCACAGTCTGTCTTCCTAACATTCTTGCTGCTGGAGTCTAGATAAGAAAAGTCTAGATAAGATGTTTATGAAAAACAGAGAGGAAACAAGACCGAAGAATATGAAAAAGCAGAGGCTGAGGACAAAAGCAATCAGGGAAGAAGAAACTCCACACGTCTAACAGGAAAACTGTCCCTGTTCAGATCTCAATACACATAAGCCTATAATTACGAAAATGACAGTCTTAAAAACAGCCTTAACATTCAAAAGACATAAGTATTATTCCATCAAAGTAGACCTTTTAAATTTAATTTTTATCAAACCTACCAAACCCTATCATATGATACTTAACTATTATAATTCCAGATGCTAAAACTCAAGGAAAAAAAGAGAATTCATGGACACAGGAGTTGGTGAGCCATCCAAAAACTATTTTTCCATGCTGTAGCAGGAGAACAAAAATGTCTTGTATAGCTCAAAAGCCCAAACAAGAAATGGGCTTTTCTACTAAGTCACTGGGAATCCTTAAGTACAAACCCAGGGGTCTAGAGCCAGCAGGCTCGAGAAGCAGATACAAAATATAAAATACACTGTTCAAGCTCACCCCTAGAGGTTTGTTTGCATCAATACAGGTAAGAGCTAAAATCAAGTTAAGCTGTTAAACTAAAGAAACTCCTCTCCCCTCATGCCCACCCCAGAGCTGGGGATCAAACCTAGGGTCTTGCTCACACTAGGTGAGCACTCATCACTGAGCTATATCCGCAGACCTTGAAACTCTGCCTTAACGTCAGAGGGTCTTGAAGCTAAAGGTTCTCTACAGCTCAGCCTGCCCTGCTGTCAGACCTATGGGGAAGGCTGGAGCCTGGAGGTGACCGTGCTTCCCAGTGCCCTACGGAGCACAGCCAGATAGAAAGGGATCTTCACAGCTGGAACAACTCCTGCCTCCATTTCCTTGAAACTGTCACCTTCATCATCTAGTAGTGAGAAACTACCAATGTGGTTATTCCAAAACAAGAATAAAATATCTTTGCCTATGGCTCCCCAAACTGAGCAATATATATACCTATGACCCAATAATTCTACTGCTCAGTATAGAACCACACGTGTGTTAACATAGCCAGGCTCTAGTGTGGTCACAGCAGCACTATCTGTAAAAGCTAAATGCTGGAACAGGAGAAGCACATGGCAATTCACTCCCAAAGCAATCCCAAAGCAATCAGACATTGAAAACCCCATGAGGGTCACTATGAGTCAGATTCAACTCTATGGCACCTCACAACAACAACAAAATGCTGGAAGCTACCAAAATGTCCAATGATAGTGAGTGGATAAACAGATGGTATATTCACCCAGTGGAACCACTATCAATAATGAGAGTGGACATGCTACAACCACAGGCAGCATCATGAGAGAATCTTAGACACTGAGTGCTTATGGAAAGAAGACAGACGTGTAAGGAAAAGAAAGGGAAGTCAGGACAGAATTGATCCCAGGGGAGGTGGTGACTGGAAGTGACATCAGGATATGCTAGGGCCTCAGTACGTTCTGTTTCTTGATCTGAGTACTTAAGGCATGGCTGTGTTCAGGATGGAAAACTCACTGGGCAGTACACTTCAGGTATTTCCACTTTTCTAGTTTCTACACTCTGTGTGCCTGCATCCGTACCACTGTGGCATCCGATCCCATCAGATCTTGGAAGCCAAATAGGGTCAGGCCTGGTTAGTACTCGGATGGGAGACCGCCTAGGAACATGGGCTGTAGGCTTGGGAGAAAGACCTGGCAACCCACTCCCAAAAAACAGCCACTGAAAACCCTACCAACAGCAGAGAAGCACTAACAATAGTGTTTTGCCTGTTATACATAGGGTCACTATGAGTCAGACACGGACTTGACAGCACCTAACAATAATAACAACACTCTACTTAAAAATGAAGCTTTGTCTGGTGTTGAGGTAAAATGAGCCTGGTAGTGCCCCCGAGCCCCTCTAAGTTCATTTTTTTCCCCTGCTCCTTTACACATCTCACTTGCTCCCTCTCTGCGTGTGTGCTTAAGCTGGGTCTCTTTCCCAGGAGAGCATGTGTGCCACAATCCGTATTTATGGCTTCCTGTGGTGCCATATCTATGGCACCAGGCCTGTGAGTCACACCCTCGGGTGGATGCCTTTGCCAACTTATGCCACCCACACTGATGGAGCCCTTGCTTCTCCTTCCTCAGCAGTCATCATTAATGTGTGCATATTCCCAATTATTTTATTTCTCCCAAAGCATCCCAGCTAGACTAACAACACAGAGCATGCCATCTGGGGGCAATCTTGATCCTCCTGTCTCCACAGGCAGCAAGGATGAAATTAATCCTTGGGAGCTAGAAGGATGTGGAGGTTGAACTTCTTTCCATTTCCCACACACTTCCCAAGAACTATCCTGCTAACTTCCTCTCACTGCTACAAATAGCCCTGCAGGAGAATAAGGGAAGTACAGGAGGCAAACCAAAAAACAAGGAGTTTCTTCTTATTCTGCCTTGAATTTACCCTTAACATTCACCACCTAATCTATTTTGATTACATGGGACGATCTGCAATGTACGCCAAAATTATAAGAATTTTCAAAATAGCCATAAACATGAACTTTTAGAATTCATTCCTGCTAGTCCCCCATCTCTCTTCCATAAGCGCCTTCATGCCTTCACACACCTGACCCATTTCTTTTCTTGCCTAGAGGAAGAAACACTACCAATCATAACCAATAACCCCCAAGTGTTATTTCACCTTACAGAAATAGCAGCAACCATGTCATGGACATACATGTAAAAAGACGCAGACCATTCAGATTACAGTGCTCTGGCAGTTCATATTTCTCTTTGTCCAAACAATGGTTGGAAGTCAGTTCTGACTCTAGAAATGGTAGACATCCCTCTGAGCTGTCAAAGCCTTAGGGATTACAGAAGTGAAAACACAACCTGTCCTGTGTTTGAGTCTGTACCCTCTCATTCAACAGAAATGGATCCCTATTCCCAGTCCAAGGATATGCAAGTAAAACAGGATTCCCAGTCATAAACGAAAAAGCCTTGGCTAAACCCCAGAGAGTGGGAGATGAGTCTCCTTTCTCTTTGTGACTCCAAAACACAGTACAGCCCTTGGCAAGAGGGGCCCTCAACCCATGGGTGCCAAATGAAACACAGCACATGAAACCGTTTTCCCTTTTAAAGGACATCTAATTTCGCAAAGGCCATATACATGAATTAAGACATAAGGAAATATAAAAAAATTCATCTTCCAAGTCAGCTAGAGATTCTGCAGAACTCTCTTCACTCATAAACGTATTTTTAATCGTCAGAACCATGAACTCGAGGGCCTGGATGGGACCTCAGCCATCAGCAGGTCAAGCCTCCCAGTACAGACAAGGAGGACAAGTCCCCCACAAGGGGACTGGTGTCTGCCAAGGTCATCTAGCTGCTGTGGGGTAGAGGCAGGAACCTGCCTCTCTCTACTGTCTGGGCTCCTAAGAGATATTCTCGGAAAACCTTGCAAAAAGGCGCGCAATGAATGCTTGGCCGTGTCAAGCCACTGCTTACAATTCCCAAGAACCCCAAAACGTGTCTCCTCCGCAGGACTGGCCGCGGAGAGGGGGCAAGGAAGGTCAATGGAGGGTTTCTACCGGTAGCCACCACGCATCACGCCTTCCCCAGGGATACAGAGGGTGATTTCAAGAGCTGCTACTGATCCCTCGGAGGGTCTTTCAAGCCCAATATGGAGACATAGGTAAATTGGACTCTGGGTCGGATGGGTCGGAAGCTTCCAGCAATGAATTAAACCCCAAGCCGCTGCGGAAAGCGATGTCGGAAAGGGTCACTGCAGCTGGACCTGCCACCCCGGCCGTTCCTCTCACCCTTCCGCCGCGTCCACACCTGTGCGTGCTGCAGAACCCCTGGCTCAGTCTACGCGGCTCTTGGCCACGACCCTCGGCCTGCACCCCTGCAAAGGCTTCTGAGGGCGCAGTGCCCAGGGCGCTGCCCAAGGGGGCTGGACCAGAGTCGCCGGGCCCAGCCAGGAGTTGGCAAAGGCAGGTCGCCGCCGCCGCCCCCAGTCCCCGGGCCCCAGCTACGCGGAGGAGGGGGCTGCGCCACGTACCTCGGCCAGCAGGTGCCGCCGCCGCCTGGGTTCGCGGCTGCAGGGGATGCCGCTCCGCGCCGCCTGCCGCCTTCGTGCGCATACTAGGGACCCGGCGCTAGGCAGCCGCCAGCCCCAGGCCCCGCGACCCCGCCCGCTCCCGGCGCCGCACTCGCACCCATTCAGCCCCGCGGGTCTGCTCCCCTGCACGGATGCGGAGGAGGGGCGCGGGGGCGGGGCGGGGCGGGGCGGGGCGTCACGAGGACGCGGGCGTCCAATCGGAGGGCGCGGGCGCTCTCGCGCCGGCTGCCCCGCCCCCAGGGCCAGCGGCCTCATCTGCCTGTGGCGCCGGGGGAGCCGCTCGCCCCCAGCTGGGACACGTCCTGGTTGTGAGCCGGGCTCGTGCAGGGGTCCTTGGGCGCCCGCTAGTTTCTTCAGCTCTGCATGCGATTAGATGGTAGAGGGCACAAACGGGAATAAAGATGTATTTAGAGTGGTTTGGGGATTTTTACTGCGCGTAGAATTAGTAATTACGAAGCTAATGAATGGAGGGGCTTTACGTAGTCACGTGCTTTACTCACCAGCTGCCTCTAAGTCCTCAAACACTTACTGGTCCCGTGTCCCTACGGTGCGCGAGGAAGGCTCGAAGACAGGCTGAATGTCTCTAGAGACTTGCAGAACGGCGTTACGTTCCACGTGTGAGAGAAAAGAGGGAGAGCGCTAATTCCTTAAGCTAACCAACTAATTTTACGCAAGGTGGAGCTAAGGCCCAGAGAGCAGAAGTGAGTTGCCTTTAGCCTTTGGTACATTTAATGGCAGAGTCAGGATCAGAACCTGGGCTGAGAGAGCTCACTTCCATACCTTTGAAGGCGCCTCCTCCTCCCCCACTTTATTCTGAGGAAATGGCATACAGTTTTTAAAAGAACAAATAGTAAATCTCAAAATTCATGAATTTTTTTTAAAAATTGAAGCACTAATACGTTATTTCTTTAAAACAGCTGTGAGCCTTATGTGCCTGCAATGTTCCTGTGCCTTAGGACTTGTTGACTCTCAGGTGAAGCCAATGAAGTTGTTCAGAATTTTCTTTCAGGGTGACCGACATAGAGCACAGAGGTCATGTGCCTATGATGCCCTTCTCAGTTTGAAAAAGATCTTAAACTTTAAGTCAAACACATTTGCATAAACCAAGAGCCTACTGTCTCTGTCTCTCTGTGTCTGTCTGTCTCTTTCTCATACACACACACACACACACACACACACACACACACACGTGATGCTAGGGATCCCATCCAGGGCTTTGTGCCTGGTAGGCAAGCATGCAAGCATTTTTACCACT
>VMDO01029891.1:0-22061 GCA_007922755.1 Pedetes capensis | reverse complement strand
GACCCTCTGTACAACAGGGGAAACACTATTGTCAGTGCTTCTCTGCTGTTCATTGGGTTTTCAATGGCAGATTGATTTTTGGGAGGGGGTTGCCAGGTCCTTCTCCCAAGCCTACAGCTTCTGGTGTTCCCAGGCGGTCTCCCATCCAGGTACTAACCAGGCCGGACCCTGCTTAGCTTCCAAGATCTGACGGGATCGGATGCCACAGAGCTACGGCTGCAGGCTCTAAAAAATTTTAGAATAAAAATAAATTCTGGATGCTGTGTAATAGACAATAGATATTATTCCTAATTGTGAGATTCACCCTTTAAATACTATCAATTTTATTTCCAGTATTCTTAATAGTGTTTCTCTAGTTATTCCTTTTTAAAATGAAGGAGCAATCTCATTGTCATGAACATAATATGTGTCTATGAATTCACAGATGTATGGTATGTACAGCTAGATTTTTTAAAGTTCTCTTGCACCCCCACTTTCTCATTTTCATAACCAAACATCTCAATAAGAAAAGGTGATTATTGCAGTGAAATGATCCAGAAGATGAAGCAATTTATTAAAACGAAGAAAAATGAACTCAGCTATTTGGATCTAAAGAAAGTTATTTCTAAAATGAATTTAATGTTTTGCCTTTGTTGAACATATTTCTAATAGATAATTTTTAATGAGTGAATTTTGGTGCATGTGCTTTATTCAAATCTTTATATGTAGTGATATTAAAATCCATAGACAAATGTTTTAAATTTAGAAATAGAAATAATTTTTTCAACAGTAATTTTACATATATATGTGTGTGTGTATATATACATACATACATATATATATATATATATATATATATATATACATATATATATTTATTCTAGTGATTTTGGAAAGGAGTTACTCATAGAAACTTAATGGAAGTCAACAGCTTGATTGAACCTTAAATAAACTCTTAAAAGGCAAATATGAAAATATCTATTTAATGCCCTAGAATACAGAAGAGTAAATAGGATATTTGGGTTGTTTAAACTCAAAGTTAATTTCAACCTTTAAAAAACCATTTTATTTATTATTTTTATTCATTCCCTCAGGTTCCCTTTTGTTTTAAGAGTTCTGTTATTTAAGAGCAGGAAATACTCATGTTAGAATACCTAAATTACATTAAAAATCAGGCCTCAAGAATGTTTGTGAGGCAGAAATAATCCAACTACTATTTCTGGTGTAAAAAGTTTTTGGAATAACATCATTTGCCCATAGGCTGTTTTCCAACCTAATAACTCTTAGAATTATGATCTAAAATTTCAAGAGGATTAGGGCTGAGTAACTACTATGAGCATGCAGGAATGTAACCAGAGGTGAAATCTGATTTACAATTTCTTTGAGAAATTCAATTTTGATAGGGTAGTTGTGCAAAAGTAGAAATGCTGCAAATATAAATACTACTCTGCAAGTTTGTTTTAGTTAAATATATACTGAATACTGACATAACAATCTCCAAGATGTTTGTTAACTGGGCTTTTAATCTGTTTTCTTGATAGTGTTGTTGTTGTTGTTAGGTGCCGTGGAGTCGGTATCCGACTCATAGCGACCCTCTGTACAACAGGGGAAACACTATTGTCAGTGCTTCTCTGCTGTTCATAGGGTTTTCAATGGCAGATTGATTTTTGGGAGGGGGTTGCCGGGTACTTCTCCCAAGCCTGCAGCATCTGGTGTTCCCAGGCGGTCTCCCACCCAGGTACTAACCAGGCCCGACCCTGCTTAGCTTCCGAGATCTGACGAGATCGGATGCCACAGGGCTATGGCTGCAGGCTTCTTGATTGTAGCCATATTCTTTTATTCTCCTTAAAGTACTCAAAATGTACAGAAACAAAGTTTGGCATGTTCTATATTGTTTCATTTCTTTTTAGTCATTTGCTTATGGGACATTTTGGAGACAGTGTGTGATACATTTCCATTCTATGCATAGCACCCATTTTCAGTTTGTTTATCACCTGTCCACTTGCTCTTTTGTTTGATCTGAAGTTGTGGCAAGAGTTGGATGTAAATGAAGGAGGCAGAGATATTTCTGTGGAGCAGAGTTATGCCGTTAATATGCCAAGCATGATGCTGATTGTTACAGAGGATGCAGTAAGTAAAATGTGATCTTTGGCCTAAAAATGGTTAGAAAGTCCTGAAGTGTAGGTGCTGGTGGAGGTTGTAAAAGTACATCATTCCCTCTAGTGAAAGGTGGAAGCAAAGGTTAAGAGCTCTCTTTGGAGTCCTCTGCATCCAGAAGCTTCCTTGTTTGTTTCAAAGGGCATCAGCTTGCTACTAGTTGAATCTTAGGTATTTGGTTTAATGTTTGGTCATGTTGAGTATGTGAATGGCACCCTTTCACAGATAATAATCTCAGATGTATTACTTCATTATGTGCAGGAGAAACCCAGTGGTAACAAAATTATTTAGGGAAGATGCTTGCAGTTCCTCTGAGATGTTCTGAACTCTACCTCTGAACTAAGGTGGAGATGTGAAGAGATGTGTCTCAGAGGGTCTTCTAATGATTCCGAGTAAGTAGCTTTGAAGATTTATGCTTTAGTGTGGTATCATTTTTGTCTGATTGAGGGCTATTGTAAAGAAGAGTCTCATGCAACTCTTTATGCCTAAAAAGAGTTGTGTTGCAGAAATGTTTCATTATAGCCCAGAGCTTAAAGTCTGGAGGACTTCTTGGGAGAAATTCTTGACTCCTCTTATTAGGGATGCTGCCCCTGAGCAGTTAGTCTGTTCTTATCTAATTATGCCTGTGAATGGCATAACTAACCAATATCAAACTTTCTGTTATTCATTACTAAAAAGCTTAGCACCAAATTATAAGGCTTCATACCCTAAGATAAAAACACTTATGGGTTATGTTTACCATAATACTACCATTCCTCTTTCTGTATTTCCACAATCTCCTATACTTTCAACTGCTGTTCTACATAGTTTTTCGTGTATCAGATTGGAAGATGTTTCATGGGCTGGAGGGGTTCCAAAGCTGTGGAGGAGAAGTGGGAATCCAAAAAGGTGTAGATAAGACAATAGTGCCTGCAGCCTTACCACTGTGGCAACTGATCCCCTCAGATCTCGAAAGCTAAGCAGGGTTGGGCCTGGTTAGTGGTTGGATGGGAAACTGCCTGGGAACATCAAGTGCTGCAGGCTTTGGAGAAGGACCTGGCAGCCCACTCCCAAAAAACAATCAGGCATTGAAAACACTATGAATAGTAGACAAGCATGACAATAGTGTTCGTCTGTTGTATATAGGATCACCATGAATTGGACACCAACTCAATGGCACTTAACAACAACAAAACAATGGTATTTGACTTGGGCCTTGAATGTTGGAAATGAGAGAATTGAGGCAGTATGAACAAAGGTTCAGAGACTGAAAAAACTATGTAGTTTAATTTGGCTCAGAAATGTTAACACAGTAGTGACACAAGTTTGTAAATTTCAGATCATCAAATTCAACCTATAAGCTTATGCATAATTTTGTCTAATTTGGTGAATACTAAGGAGCCATTGGTTTTGTTTTTTCTCATGGGGAAGGGTCAGTATTGAGCATTTGCTGTGTCCATGTACAGCCACAAAGATTTCTCTGGTGTGTGTTATGGTATGGGTTTGGAATGGGGGTAAGGGGATGAGAGTTGGTTTGGGAGTTCAAGAAACAAAAAATAAAATACTGTTGAATGATTCTTCACTAGAGTCCTTAAAAGTTCATGTGTTTAAAAAGTATTTAGGCTGGAAACAGATAACTTGGGTGCTAAAAATTTATGTCACATTGATGGAAGCACTACAGAGGGTAAATAGTGAAACCAGGAAAAGTGAGTTTCTAAATGTGCTTTTGTTTTAGGTACATGGTAGCCATTTTTTTTTTCTCTAAAATTTAGTGTTTCCTATACTTGACCAAGGCTGGGATTTAGCTCAATTGGTAGAGCGCTGCACTGTAGTCTCTGAGGCCCCGAGTTCAATTCTCAGTCTGCAAAAATGGGAGAAGGGCCTGGCAATTCACTCCCAAGGCAATCCCGAAACAGCCGTTGAAACCTCTATGAGGGTCGCTATGAGTCGGATACCAACTCGATGGCACCCAACAACAACAACAACAACATACTTGTCCAAACTGTTTTGAATCCCAATGACAAGGGTGTAGTTAACATAATATTGAATGCTCATAATTGTTTTATAAGCACTGTATAAGTTACTTTTGCATCTCTTTGACCAAAACAACCTGATAGAACAACTTAAAGAAGAATGATTTGCTTTGGCTCCTGATTTCAGAGGATTTAGTGCATGGTTACTCAGCTCTATGTACTTGGGTAGAACATCATGGTTGCAAGAGTAAGTGGCAAAAGCTGTTCTTCACTTCCTGGTGGACAGGAAGCAGAGAGAGGGGAGGAAACTCGAGACTTAGAATAACTTTCAGAGTCCTGCCCCCTCAATGGTCTACTTCCTCCAGGTAGGTCCCACTTCCAAAAGTTTCCACAAATTCCAAAAGTAGTGCCAGTAGCTGGGGCCTGAACTTTCAAAACATGAACCCATGGGAGAAATTTCATATGTAATACATAACAAGCACTTTTTATGTATCAACTCATTTAGCCTTCAGAACAAACCTATGCTGTAAATAGTATTATTATCTTGACTGTACAGTAGAGGAAGCTAAGGCTAGTTAAAATGCCTTGCCCAAGCTTATACAAGTAGAATTAAATAACACAGTAGTTGAATCTAGACTGTATTTTCCTAGCACTTTACAGTCTGAATAGTATATTACTTCATCAACCTAAATTTGAGGGAAGTTATTACTAAATTTCATTACTCTCCAAAGACTGAAAATATGACTCTCTTAATAACTTTCTAGATTTACTGCTGTTCTTTGCTCTTACTATTGTTTTTATTTGTTTAGACAGGGTCTAACTTAGGCTGGCTTGGAACTGACTCTGTAGCTCAGGCTGGCTTTGAACTTCCAGTCCTTCTGCATCACACTCTCAAATGCTGAGATTTACTGCAAGTTAGTTAGAATTCTAGCATTTTAGAATAAGAAGAGATCTAAGAGCCATGTGATCTAACAACCCATTGTTCACAGAAAACTTGTTCACAACAGGATAATAGAAGAGTTCCCCTTCTCATTATAAACACTTTAAATGAGGGGAAAAATCACCACTGGAGGAAGCCCATTCCATTTTGGAGCAACTCTATTAGAAAAGTTTATGATTCTAAATCATCTTTTTTCACCTCTACCATAAGTTTTATACCCACTAGATAGGCATCAATTAAAATATATTGGATAACAGTAGTTATATTGTACATGTAAACGTAGCTAACATTTATTGAGCACTCATTATGTGCTGGGTGCTTTTGTAAATGCTGTCTGTGGATTAATTCTGTTCACTGCCATAGCAGTACTAAGACATGGATGGTAAGTCACAGCAAGGTCAAGTAATGTACCTAAGGTCACACAGCGGTGAAAATCAGGTTTTGGTTCCCATACTACACATTATCAAACCCTGTCTCACAATTTACCCTTCATCACATTCCTCCTCAGTCAACCCCTCCTCTCACCATGAAATCAACGAAAAATACTCTTGCTTATGCCTTTTTCAGCTGGCCTCTATTCTTTCTTTCTCTGATACAGCTTTTATTCTAGTACTTCTTTCCCACTTTCCTCATGCAAACCCCACCTACTCTTGGTCCCCCAAATTACCCTTGTGTCTATGAAGTTCAGCCTTTTAAACTTTTCTTTCCCAGAAGTGTATCCTATTTCCATGTCTCCATCTTTGGGTTTGTAATTCTATTTAAAATTATTGTTCTTTATTCTCATCACCACTTTTTGTTTTTAGGTTTTTTTGCTTTTATTTTTTGTTTTTTCTGAAGCAGGGTCTCTCTATGTAATCCAGGCTTGGCCTTTTCATAGCCCAGACTGGCCTTGAACTTGCATTGATCCTCCTACCTCTGCCTCCTGAGTGCCTCCCAAAGAGAGATGATCGAGGATGGTAAACTTTTCTAACAGCTGCTCCAAAATGAAATGGGCTTCCTCGAGTGGTGATTTTTCAATTTATCTTTCAAAGTCAAATTAAATATCAAATTTCTTCAAGATACTTTCCCTGTAAATAATAAGCAAAATAAGTGTTCTCTCCCTTGCTAAAATTTTATTTTATGGAATTATAGCATCTAGGATATGCAAAATGATGTCAGGCACTATTTAGGCTGGTTCAACCTCCCACATACTTCATAAATTCTTTTATATCATTCTTTATAGGTCATCATCCAACTTGAGCATTTTTAATGGTAGATATTCATTAATAAGGGAGAAGGACCCAGCAGCCCACTCCCATTGAATCCACCATTGAAAACCCTTCGAATTGTAGAGGAGCACTGACAATAATGTTTCGCCTGTCGTATGTAGGGTTGCTATGAGTTGGATACCAACTCGCCAGCATCTGACAATAACAAACAACGACTCATTAATATATAAGCCAGACTAAATCATTGTTGCCTGCAGCCATAGCCCTGTGGCGTCCGATCCTGTCAGATCTCGGAAGCTAAGCAGGGTCAGGCCTGGTTAGTACCTGGATGGGAGACCGCCTGGGAACACCAGAAGCTGTAGGCTTGGGAGAAGGACCTGGCAACCCCCTCCCAAAAATCAACCTGCCATTGAAAACCCTATGAACAGCAGAGAAGCACTGACAATAGTGTTTCCCCTGTTGTACAGAGGGTCACTATGAGTCGGATACCGACTCGACGGCACCTAACAACAACAACAACAAATCATTGTTGGACACCTTGAATGATTACAAAGATTTTCCTTTTAATAAGTCAAGTTTTTCTTCCTTGTAACAACTTGTCATTGATCTTAGCCATTTCATTTAATCTACTTCATTGACTGTTCCATTTAACGATTTGTAGAGTATTAATAATAGGGTTCTCAAAATTCTTTCTTTAGTAAGTCTGAAAATTCTTTTTATTTAAGATTCATAATTTATATTTCTCTATTTCCCTCAGTAGAAGGATGTGGCAATCCACTCCTGAAGCAATCTCGAAACAATCAGCCATTGACAACTTTATGAAGGTTGCTATGAGTCAAACACGACTTGACAGCACCTACCAACATTTCCCTCAGTGCCTCACATACTTAGAACAGGTGTGGGATGTGGCAATTACTCAATAAACAATCCAGTGGACTATGTAGCTCAGTGTGTGTATGTAAATATGTGTGTATGTACATATATATGTATATATATATGCATATACATATATATGTATATGTGTGTATATATATGTGTGTATGTGTGTGTATGTGTATATATATATACGTATATATGTATACATATATATAGTTAGGTGCTGTTGAGTTGGTATCCAACTCATAGTGACCCCACATACAACAGGTAAAACAGTATTGTTAGTGCTTTTCTGTTGTTCATAGGGTTTTCAATGGCAGATTGATTTCTGGGAGTGGGTTGCCAGGTCCTTCTCCCAAGCCTGCAGCACCTGGTGTTCCCGGGTGGTCTCCCATCCAAGTACTAACCAGGGATGACCCTGATTAGTTTCTGAGATCTGACAGGATTGGATGCAACAGGGCTACAGCTGTAGGCATGCACATATATATATATATATATATATATATATATATATATATATGTATGTATTTTTTTAAAATCAACCATTTATAGCCAATAATAACAATGCCCAAGGATAGTTGGAGTAATCTCCACCATTTGAAAAATGTGTGTTCTCTCATTCTCTCCCCACCCCTACATCCCTAACCACATACACATGGCCTTCTACATTGACTATATCGAATGCCAAGTTTCAAAGATGTCCAGCATTTTTTTGTTTATTTATGTATTTATTTATTTATTTTTGAGACAGAGTCTTACTAAGGCTGTCCTTGAACTTGAAATATTCCTGTCTCTGCCTCCCAAGGGCTTGAATTATAGGCATGTAACACCACATCTGAGTTTCAGCACATTTTATATCATATTTTTATAATAAGTATTTGAGAAACACTATTTTCTGGAGGAAACATGGCCAGACATCCAGTTCCAGTAGGATAGCATCTTGGCTCCCGGAGAGATGAGCTAGAACAGCAGTTTGGTCAGACCTGTGGGCTCAGCTGTTCTTGACTACTGTTCTCTAGCTGTGTAATCTTAGACAACTTCTGTAACTACTTTTTCCTCTGATTTCCCATCTCTAAAATTGATATAATAGTACCTATTTCATAGAGATTTGAGCATTAAATGAATTAATATATATATATATAAAGTACATAGAACACATATCTAGACTTCAATAAATGTGATTATTGCAAAAAGCACTCACCTAGCATCTGAAAAAATCTTGTAGCTAAGATGGTATAGGAAATAGCTCTAATGATTCTCAGTGATCAGATTTACTTTAGTTTATTTTCCACAACTCAGCAGACCTTAATTTTCTTTAACAGGGAAGTCTTATGATTTTTCTTTGCAGTTCAACAGCTAGAACAGCTTTACCGCATGAGTTATTTTAAAAAATAACATTGCTTTTAAAAAATACTATTACTACTACCAGTGTTATTATTAAGAAATGCACAGGTAACCCTCATCCTCAACATGATCATGACCTACTGCTAATTGCTAAAGAATTTAAAATTACCAAATAGGTAACACATCAAAGGCATTTGGTTTTACAAACCAGTACTGATAAAATGAAAATATGACATCTTATGGTACCATACAATTTTTAAAGTGTTTTCATATTCATTATGACATTTTAAATGATAACATAATAGCTCTTATTTAGCCTTACTACTTACTCATAGTAAGACATAGAACTCATTTTTCCTTTTATCAGGTGAGACTAGCTACATTTGGGGAACATTTAGGGTCAAAGAATTATATGCCAAATGTGGCTTGGTTCTCAGTATACAGAGATTTTAAAATAAAGTCAAATAAAGTGTCCAGAGCTACCAGTGGCACAATTAAAAGCACTGTCAGCTGATTCTTTAGGTGGCTGTTGTTGTTAGGTGCCGTCGAGTCGGTATCCGACTCATAGTGACCCTCATAGGGTTTTCAATGGCTGACTGTTTCGGGATTGCCTTGGGAGTGGATTGCCAGGCCCTTCTCCCATGGTTCCTTAGGTAGAAGCCTAGAAAATAAGCCAAGTAAAAACTGGAGCTTTTAAAGCTGTTTAAAAAGTTTTTATACTTTAGAGAAATCAAAAGTGACCTGGAAAAACTTTATGCATAACATACCCACACTCACACCCCCACACACACATTTTGTATATAGATGTATATAATTAACATAGGAAAATATTTTTAAAAATCTTGGCTTCTCCAAAATACAAAGCATAAGATCAATGAGAACATGATTAAAAATTCAGTGATACTAATTAGGAAATTTTGTTTCTCCTAAGGCCTTTCTTTGACTTTTCAATCAACTTAAATACCCCTTGTCTGTAGGAAGGAAACACTTAAAATATGGTTCCACTTAGAAGGTATCTGGCCCTGACTCTCTGTGCCCACAGACCAAAGCAGGCCACCCAAACCCATGACAGCCCTTTTCCCTTCGATTCACACTTGCAAAGGGTTAACTGCCATGTGCTATTGTATTCCTGATGGTTTTCTCTGCAGAAAGCCCAGTGGGCTCTTTCAGGGGACTCTAAACAATGAGCTCAGTGAGGCTGTTCTGTCTAATTACTGAAAGACAGGGATGCTAAAGAGGAATTAATGACAGTTGACAAGTGCAATTAATAATTATAGCAAAGCCGGGAGTCATGCAGCAGGCAGATGACAATAATGGGGTAACCACACATGGCAGCTTCCATGGGTTGGTGCTGTGTATGTGTGTTTAAAGTGAGAGGCTTTATGCAGGATGGCCACACTTCATGCTGACAGAGTAGAAACTATAATTCAGCAACTCTCATGGATAGTCAGAATCAATCAGTACCCTTGCCTCTCCCCTTCCCTCCCTGCCTCTTTCTGTCCCTCTCTCTCCTCTCTTTTCCTCCCTCTGTCTCTCATTCTGTATCTCTTCCTCCTTCCCTCCTCCTTTCTCCTGCCTTCTCTCCTTGCTCTTGGCTCTGCCAGTTTGGTGAAAGAAGCATAGTGTAACTTAATACAAAACTTAACGGGAAAGAGCTACAGTTAGCTTTCACTATCAGCTGGTGAGAAAGCTGCTTAAAATTCTGTTAGGCAACTGGAAGGAGAAGGGGCCAGGAAAAGGCAGTCGCAGAAGTGGGATTTCCATATCAAAGGGCAAGCCTTTGGCTCTGAATGGTAATTAAAGTACCCCGATTTCATCTTCATGGTCAAGTCATGAAAGGGGGAAAAATTAGAGAGAAGACATTTTTAGTCCCTTCAGATTACAGAAAGGAAAGTGGTAAATTAGTGAAAGTTGAGTTAAAAGGTGTCTGACACAGTCCTTGCATCTAACAGAATGTATGATATTTCTCAAGCATTTATTCAGTTCACATCTTCATTCTGTCCTGATTATGAACGTCTGCTTGCATTTCACTGGGCACACATCTCAAGCTTCTGGAGTTCCTAGAGGTTATCAGTTTTCATTATGCTGCCTTGGTGACACCTCAGTGGGAAAGAGTTTAAACACTTGCAGTATAATTAACTTGTTTTAAGACTTCTTTAGGTAACCAAAAAATATAAACCACCTTGTTTAATTTTAGATGTACATGGTTGGTATGACTTACCAAAAGTTTCTATTTTAAAATGCTTCAGATTTGGCTTTTATGTGCTGTAATTATTGTCCCTTCTTTCATCAATTGCTGGAGCTATTTTACAGTATCTTCTCCAGCATTCCATTGCCAAAGTCATTGCTTTGTGAAATAATTATTTTAAGTTGAAATATGGGTCTTCTGTGCAGTTTCAAATTCCTTACGTAAGAATGTTGCTTCTTTTCTGGGAAAGATGGACTTAAGGAATCTTATTCCATTTTTTTTATGAGATGTTAAACTTGGACCTACCACTCTATTCATTAAGGACCACAGAGGTTCCCCACACCGTCCCCCCCCCCCGCCCCCCAAGAGTAGAGAAGCCTGAACAAAACTCCACTGCAGATAATTACATACACCTACCTAATTCCTTTGCTGTATTAATTGGAAACAATTCTACTTTACTCTCTGTCCCCTTTACTACATCTCCTTTACCTTGTAGCTTCTCAGGCATCTTTAAAAAACTATCACTTCTCTCAAACCCTTAAACTATGTTTGTGGATTTGGGGTAAGGTAAATGATCCAGCCATAGCTTAGTACTTAAGGTTTTGCTAAAAACAAAACATAACAAAACCACACTGCTATAACATAGCATTTCAGCCCACCTTCTCAAGTTATGTTGGACCCAGTATTTCCAAAAAATGAAGAGTTGTTCATTTTCCAAACAAGAGTTAATCCGTACATTCTCAAAGGCCATATTGCCATTTAAAGGGCAAAATCTGGTTCTTGGCAGGCCAAAAGTCTTACTGCTTTTACACAGACAACAACAATGCACATACATATATAGCCTGTCTGGTTTATTAAAATTTCATGGGGAGCAATTAGGGACATACACATGAAAATGTTCATTGAGGAAGATAATAGTGAAAAACCATATGGAGAAGCACTGACTTTGGCTTACAGCCACTTTTGGTTTATTGACCTTACAAAAGAAAGATTTGCAGAGGTCAGCACTCACCACTGTTCTTTCGGGCTTGCTTTCTCTTTTTCTTTTTCTTCATTTATTATTGAAGTCCGTGGTACTAATGAAGAGCCCGCATAATCTATTCTAAGCTTTTACAGAAGAAAGTGCATGGACCATTGGAGTATAGTTAGGAGTGACTGTAGAGTTAGAAACAGACATGAGTCCAAGTACATAAAAGACAAAATGAAGAGTATCAAAGCCAGAAAGAGAAGAGCATAAATATCAGGAAGGTGGGATTATGTGCCAATAAACCCATTTCAGATTTAAAATATGTTAAGTCAAAATGACTCTGAATAAACCTAACCTGTTAAACATCATAGCATGGTAGCACAGTGCACCCCAGAGCGTTGCTTGTGACCCAGAGGCTGATTGGGACCTGAGGGTTGCTGCCACTGCCCAACATCACAAGGAAGTGTTGAGACCAGAGTTTCTCCTCAGGTGTTGGTGCTGGGCTCCTGGGACCCCAGAAATAGGAAGAAATGCAAAGATAGTAAAGTCAAGCAAAAGCAAGGAAGATTTTATTGAGAGGATAGACAAAGCCTCCATGTGAATGGAGGGGGTTCCTGACTGGATAGCCAAGGTGGGACTGCTGTCTAGTGGGTTTTATGGTCTCTTTCTTGGGACTGGACTTTTAGAGCTAGCTTTAGTAGATTGGTCCTCAGTTATGGGGCACCTGTATGTTGGACCAATAGAGTTAAAGGGCAGTTTTTTGTTTGTTGGTTTGTTTCTACCTAGAACTTGATTAGCCGGGTGACTGCTGGCCAAGTCATGGGACTTGTTTTTCTTAGAAGACTTAAGGAAGCGAAACCTTTTTGGTCTGACCAAAACTCAAGTGACATAATTGGTTACCTGGTAACCATCTTGCTTCAGTGGTTGCCTATTTCCACGCCCCGTTTCCCTGATCCTGCCTGAAAATTTCTAACTCTTATTAGTATCTTACTGCATATTGCTAGCTTCAGAAAAGGTCAAAATTAGAATTCCCACTGAATACATACTACTTTCATATACTCGAAAAACTGTAAGTTGAACCACTGTAGGTCAGGATGATATATATATTAAACACTGACTTTAATCATTTAAAAGATAGTTGTTGTTGTTGTTAGGTGTCCTCAAGTTGGTATCTGACTCATAGCAACCCTCATAGGGTTTTCAATGGCAGATTGTTTCGGGATTGCCTTGGGAGTGGATTGCCAGGTCCTTCTCCCATTTTTGTGATGCTGGGAATTGAACTCAGGACCTCAGAGACTACAGCTCAGTGCTCTACCAACTGAGCTAAATCCCAGCCCCTTAAAAGATAGTAGGAAAGATTAATTATTACATTTGTATAGAGAATAACTACACCTATCTTCTAGACTTTAGTAGTCTAAGAAGAAACCTGAAAACTATATTAAATATAATGATATGTTTTCTTTCTTTTTCTCTTTTCTTTTCTTGTCTTTTTTTTTCCAGTACTGAGGGGTGAACCCAGGGCCTCAAGCTTCCATGCTTTGCCAGTGCTATGCCACTGAGCTGCACCCCCAACTATTTTTTTTTTACTTTTTGAGACAAGGTCTCGCTAAATTATGCAGACTGCCTCTGGTCTTGAATTTGTGATCCTCCTGCCTCTGCCTCCTGAGTCACTGGAATTACAGGCGTGTGCCACTGCACCTGGCTTAGTGATACATTTTCCAACTTGACATTGTCTCTCTACCAAGAGCATGCAGTGACTCTGGGATATCACAGAACAGCTAATATTTAAGAATTATGTCCAGACAAGATTTGCAGTCCATCTTGTCCAGTATTGGACACTGGCACTAAGAATGTAACTAAGTGTAACTATGTGTAAGTAAGAATGTGAATACAGTGTTACCTTGTGGGCCAGAGAATTTTGACACCACCACAACCACCTTAGCTTGGGAGGCAATGGAGTGATGATGCTGGGGATGAACATTACTTATGTGGCAGTAACTATGATTCAGTGACTGCCCCAAGCACTTTATTTTTATTAATTCATCTAATCCTCTCAAAAATGCTGGTGGAGTTATTTTTCTAATCATGTCCAGTTTTATAGATGAGAAAATCAAGATACAGATTGTTAAGTCATTTGCCCCAGAATTAATTGGAGTTTAAGGATTACAGCAGAATATCATCTGTGTAGCCTTATTAAGACTTTGCAATTCTCTGTCTTCACTTCCATGGCCTGAAAAAGAATTAAAGGCCACACTAGATAATAGAAATCCTAAGACTATTCTTTCATAGGAAATTTGGAGGTCTCATAGTTTGATGAAGTAATCTTTTCTGTTTTACCTTCAGAAGACAAAATGTCTGAAATTTTTCGCTGTAAAACGTGAGCCACATCTCTTCTGCAGAGTAACCCCTTCAATTACTTTGGGATTTATCAAAGCAGTTACTGTCTTAAAAGAAACTTGTATGGCCATTTCTCATTCCTCTTATGAATAGTAACTGTGCTCTTGTTTCTCTTTTGTTTTACCCTTTCTTTCTTTGCTTTAAAGACAATGAGAAACATACAGGGCTTGAGGAGACTTCCGGAGATGTGTAAGGATCAGTGGTGTCTTTTCTAGTCCTGGCTTTCTAGATAAATTTTTGTGAGTGGATCCTGTGTTGATGTCAATAAGTCATCAATCAAAGAAGTCAGTCCTCAGATCCTTTACAATCGATCTGCAGCATCACAGAATAAAGGAGTAAAACAAGATGCACATTTGTTTCCTCTGCCATTTCTCTGAGGAGCGGAACAAGAATTCTAATATGAATCTTTCTCTTAAACAAAAGTTTTGTCCAACCACTTGGTAGACCTGTATCCTTTTCTAGCTCCTTTGGTTTTCTCTTTGTTCTCACTTCTTTCTTTTTTTCTTCTTTGTCTTTTCTTATCTTAGCATCTCTATGTATCTCCCTTGTTTCCCAGCTTAAGTGCATCATTTTCTGCTATTGTGCTTAAAAAACTTGGCTGCAGGGGCTCTGAAATGAATAAAAATGTAATCCTCACTGTGCCCATTGTGTGCTCTCATTTGTTTTTGCTGTATCGATTTATCAGCAAAGGGAAATTACTTGCTGGAAGAGAGGATGCCAGTCAGAATGACATTTATTTCATAGTACAAGGAGGCTCTCCAGCGTGTTTCCATGTAACCCAGATATTGGAGCTGTAAAAGGGCTTGTAACAAGGTTTAGTGCTATGATTAGATCGTGTGGAGCACCTTGCTTTCATAACAACAGGCACTCTGCAGGAGTGAGGGCCTCAGGTTATGGACAACCCTGTTTTTTTTTGTTGTTGTTTTTTTAAAGCATAGATATCAAATTCAACACTTCCCTCCCCATCTAACTGTCTCTATTCCAAAATCCAAAATCTTGCAGACATACCAGAATAAAAGGAATGTTTTTAGCTGCCCGAAGCTTTCATGACATCAAATTAAATGCAAGACTAGATGAAGCACTTGTCTAATAATCCATTTAAGTTTTTTTTTTTGGATTTTAGTCTTTATTTTGGAGAAATTGTTCCATTTTAATTCACCAAAGTGGATCTTTCCATTCAGTGATTGTAAGTTAACTGTGCTCAAGGCTATCAATTACCTGTGACACCAAACACATTCTCTGTGTAAAAAAATGAAGACTGGTGTAGCAAATTGTATCAGCAACTGGTTTTAGCTTAGATACTTAGAGGTACAATTTCAGAGTTCTTTGCTACTATTTGTACAAGACTGACATTTAGGAAATTAACTTGTTTCATTATCATCCTAATTTTTCCAGAGGACTGATACAGTTGGAAAGTTCCACAAAACCCCTTTCCTTGGGTAGAATGTGAGAAATGAGCCTATACTCTAGGGAAAGTGTTCATTTTTGTTACGACTATAAAGAATCTTTTTTTTCTTCCTTCCTCCATCCTTCCTTCTTTGTTGATATATGTTCATTTGATAATGCTGGCAGTGGCAAAAATGATTGAGATTTACAGAATTAAAAATAAGAATTAAATTTGAGTTGGAAAATTTACAAAAATCTGTTTTTTTTTTGTTTTTTTTTGTTTTGTTTTGTTTTCTTATGGTTTCTCATTCACTGCTTTATCCCCCTTGAACAGGCTTGTCAGGCATGCTACCACTGAGCACACCCCCAGCCCAGCACATTATGTTTTCTAAAGCAATAATTCTTTGAAAACCTGGGTTTGTAACATGACGTATATGAGGCTGTGAGAGAATATAGTGCATTGCTAATTCTGTCTTTTAAATAGCTGATCATTCCAGTTCAGTAAGTCAGGACATGGATAACTCCTTAAAAAGAAATGGAACTTTCACTAATATTTAAAGTATAACATAGTCTGTCAGACCATAAGAGATGAGGCAACAAGTGGAAGCTATTTTATTAAATGTAGGAAATATTTAATTTTGTAATTCAAAGAAGTCATCTAAACAATGAGTGAAGAGATTGCAGAGGTGGAAAGGAGTAATACCTTTCCTTATCCATTACCTGAGTCATGGCTGACAGTCCTTTCACAAAAGATAGGTTAACAAGAGAAAAACATAACAGATTTTTTAAATCCAAGTTTTATGTGACAAGAGAGCTTTCAGAATGAAGACCCAAAGACACAGAGGAAAAGTTTATGCTTAAGTTCCATGAAGAATGATCTACCACGTGTGAAGACGATATGCTCAAATAGTAACAGATTTATATGGGTGGGGACCAGCAGGACCTGTCCATTTAGATTTTTCTTGGCCTCACTGTG
Source organism: Pedetes capensis (assembly GCA_007922755.1). Classification (NCBI taxonomy): domain Eukaryota; kingdom Metazoa; phylum Chordata; class Mammalia; order Rodentia; family Pedetidae; genus Pedetes; species Pedetes capensis. The sequence continues at coordinate 5,691 of VMDO01029891.1, read as the reverse complement.
TAGCATTCCTTTTGCCCAGGTATGGGGCAGGACCCTGCTGGAATGAAAATCTTTAAGGGAGAATGACCTATGTGAATTTTATGACTTACTTTGGGGGAGAGGAATTCTAGTTTCTGGAACCTATGTTGGGGAAAGGAATTCTGGTTACCGTAACTTCCTTTGGGACAGAAAGAGGGATGACAGAAGTAGGAGAAAGTGAAAGAACACTTGTTTCTGAAGCCTTCCAGTATCCCTCAGTTTAAAGTACTCAGTATACCAAAGCTCCATTTTTCAGGGTATTGTTTTCTAAGTCCTAACAGAACAGAGGAACTTCCTGCCATTTTAAATTTTAATCTCTTCTTAGATAAGTATGGTATATCGTTTTTATGCCTGCAGCTGTAGCCCTGTGGCATCCGATCCTGTCAGATCTCGGAAGCTAAGCAGGGTCAGGCCTGGTTAGTACATGGATGGGAGACCGCCTGGGAACACCAGAAGCTGTAGGCTTGGGAGAAGGACCTGGCAACCCCCTCCCAAAAATCAGTTTGCCATTGAAAACCCTATGAACAGCAGAGAAGCACTGACAATAGTGTTTCCCCTGTTGTACAGAGGGTCGCTATGAGTTGGATACCGACTCGACAGCACCTAACAACAACAACAATCGTTTTTATATTTCTACATATGTATAGTTTTTATTCTTCTTTTAAGTTAGGTTTAGCACCCACATATGAGTGCGAGCAGAAGGTATTTCTCTGTTTATGATTTTATTCTTCTTTGTTACTAATATTCCATTGTGTATATATACCACAATTTTCCTATCCATTCCTCTGTTGATGGACATCTTGTTGATTCTACACTCTTGCAGTTGTGAAGAGTGCTGCATTAAATATGGAAGTACAGGTGTCCCTGTGGTATGATGACTTATCTCCCAAGGGTAGGGGCGCAGTGGGTGTGGGTGGAGGTTGTGGAAGAGGGGAAGACGAAGGAAAATCAAGTAGATGGGAGAAGTAAAATCCCAAAATACACAATGCCATCCGATGAATACATGGGAATTATGGTTCTGTAAAATATGTAAGTTGACAAATATGTAAGGAAAAGTGCTGTAATAGTTGCATAATGGATATGGCAAAAGTCTTATTACTTTGTACCCCACCAACATTTATAAATAAAGAAAAGATAAAGGCATGTTTGCATGAAATTTCTGACCCATATGTTATTTTGACTCCAGTTCAGTCTTAGTATACATTGGATGAGAATAAATAAATTCCTTAGATGCACATATATAAGAAGAATAATAAAGACTTGTTGCTTATGTAGAGGTACAGTGTGTTTAAATATGATACCATTGGTGTCCCTCAGGCTATTGCTGCTACCTAAACACTGTACAGTTCTCTTGAGTGCCCAAATACAGGATAACAAAGCTTCCTACTTTAGGAGATTCAGTCCTGGATTTTGGGTTTTACTACAAAATTCACATGTTAAGGTTAACTAGAAAAGACTACAGGAATTAAAGTGCAAGTGACCTGAGTCTGACTTTTACATTCTGTATGGAGAAGACCTTTAGTTTGAGAGCTGTTATACAATACCCAGAATTGAGGGGATGCCTTTGCTAAGTGCCTTTCAATTAGAATTATTGGGAATGCCGAAGAGAAAAGTAGGACATTTAAATTAGACCTACTAGACCTTGGCCTCTATCCTTTCAATTGGAAGTCTATTTGGGTATCTTCGGAGATAATTCTTAATGAACTTACTTTGTACCTTTGAATGAGTTGGCATTCTAAATTAGTAGGTATGTTTTAAAGGTGATATAAAAATAGAATTTTGAAAAACCCATTGTCCATGTTATTCTTTGTTGAGCTGTTTGATTTCCAAGATGTTTCAGAACTTCAAAGAGAAATGCTGCTGCCTTTAGATTTTTAACAAAATCATACAATGGCTGAATCTTTCAGCAAACCTGTCAGCTTCTCTGTTCCAAGGACAACTGCAGTGTCATTTTCTACACCTGCTGCTATTAATGGAAAACAAACCTTTTGACATGTTTAGGCTGTGTCTCAAAAGTCTATCTCTTGCTGGGGTGATAAAGGTTAGCATTCACTAGCTGCAAGTGATTTGTGTCCTGACTAAAATTCCTTCTATAAGACCTGCTTGGAATAGGTAGGCATAAATACTGCAGTGTATTTATGTGAGAGGTGAATAATGTAAGTGGAAAATGTGATGAGCTAATACATTATATACAAGCACATTTATACCTCATGATTTATATTCTCTTCTTTAAAAGTTGAAACAACAAAACTTTAACATCACAAATTTTCAATTCATTGTAGTAGTAACAACTGTCTTCTACCACACTTCAAACTGGAGGTGAGTTTGGGGAATAAGCAGTTTAGATAGATTTCTGCAGTGTTTGATGTTTGTGATTTAACTAGTTTCTTAACTCTTATGCTGTCTCATTCACCGATTTTAAAGGCAGAGCTGGGTCAAGTTCAAAGTGGAGATGTGCTCACTTCACTATTTTAAAAAGTAGTACTTTCTGGCCTAAATTTCTTGATATCATGTGCCTGTCTTCTATGGGAAGTCAACTTGAACAGAAAGGGAAAGAAAGAACTGGTACCAGAAGTTAGTACTGGAGCAGAAAGACTATTTAATTTTAATGCATTGGTACTTTTTTAAATGGCAACGTGCTTAGATTAAATGTACCACACGTGAGAGCTGTCCTCTTTGGTGAGGTGGTTTCCAGCTGTAGTGATTCATTACTGGCTGATCAGTGGCTTGTTGGCCTGAGATCTCACCCTACTCTTTGTGATGCCATGTAATTGTGAAGCAACGTATGTGAACTTGCCTGCATGACAGCTGTCAACTGTAAATGGCCATATGTAATGATGAGTAAAGTTGTTGTCAACTGTCAATAGGCCATATGTAACGATGAGTAAAGATACAGGCTGTTGTCTGATTAGATGTGAAGATTAGGAAAAAAGAAATACCACCCAGACCAGCTCTGAGCAGTCTAAAACAGGTACTTAAAAAAATAAATAAGGGCTCTTTTATGCATAACTTTTGTAGCCCTATTTCTGTGTCAACCTCATGTTCTCTAGATTGATAAAGCCTGCTTATCAACACTTTATTTTAATTGAATGGGGAAAATCTTATCAACCTTACACATCAAAGGCAAGACCCAGTAATTGCATAAGGGAATACTGAACAGGAAGGAATTTGGTTAGAAGGGCAGTGATGATCCTATAAAAGACCTCTTTGCGTTTACCCTCCTTTCCTCAGTACAGGTAAACCATTCATTCAAGACTAAGCATTTACAAGGCACTTCCTCTGCCAGGCAATGTGTTGAACAAGTGTGAAATGACTTCTTAGGGATAAATATCATTGTCAGTCCAGATCAGTGGCATGGGCCTGGTGGACTGATTCATTTGTCCAAGCCATTCCTGGGCATCTTTTCTCCTGAAGGGTCATGTCTTTAGCCACCAGCCCCACCAACACTCACCATTGTGTGATTTCTTAGCCTTTCTCTGAGCACCACCTTCCTTTAATCAATTAAAACAAAATATCCTATGCTGTTCATTGTTTCCTTTGCCACAATCATACATTCACCCAGAACAAGATATTCTTATACGCATAAACAAATCATGCTAGCAAAGCTAGAAAGAGAGAGAAAGCAACAAAGAAACTAGTGAAAAGGTGACAAGGAAGGAAAAAGTGTGAGAAAGTGGGTCTAAAAAAATTTTAGGAAACAAAAGGAGCCTACAGTTTCTTCTTTCCAATATAATTAACTTGTGGGTTACAACTTTTTGTACCCAGCTCCTGCAGGCTATGATCTGTTTATTTCAGAAAAATGATCTTAGGATGGTGATCTAGAGGATCCATGCTAAGAATTTTCTCTTCAAAGGTGAAAACTACCATATGCCCAAATGGGCTTTCCTTGCAAGCCATTCATTCATCTCCACCCCACCCCCATGTGCCTCCAGAAAGTTCTATTCTTGCTTTTTTTCCCTTCGTCTGAAGAGGGAGGCTCAACACAATTTCTTCTAAACCATTTATTTAATGGCATGTTCAGTAAAACTTCGTCTGGAATAGTCAGCCCCAGAAACACTTCTCCCAGACTCTAAACCTAAGAGACATTATGAGAAATGGTTTTATAGAAAATGTCACTGGCTTTTTAAAATATAGCCAGCAAGAGCGCCTTACTGCTTTGGAGTAAAGCCTTACTATGTCCACAAGGCTGTGCTTATCAGGCCCCTGTTGTGTGGTTGTTAAGTGCTGTCGAGTTGGTGTCTGACTTGTAGTAACTCTGCCTACAACAGACAAAACCCTAATGTCAGTGCTTCTCTGCTATTCATGGGGTTTTCAGTAAAGCTCTTCTCTCTCCCTAACCAATCTTACCCTTCACTGAAGGAACTCTTAGTCATGGGCAGATTTCATTTGGAGCCTAACTCCTTCAGGAAGGCAGTCTAGATAATATGATAATAATATTCACCCTCCACCATGCTCCTTCCTACCACTCTGGACTACAGAGTCTCTCTCCGTGATTGACTGACTAATGATCACCTCTCTTGCTAAACTGTAAGCCCCTAGAGGGCAGATAGTGGATCTTTTCCCCTCTGTCTTTGTGTCCCTACCCTCCAGTACAGGGTTAGGCAGCTAGGAAGCAGTCAGGGAATTTTTTTTTTTTAATATATGAATGGACACACCTTCTGTGACATCTGCCAAAAGAACTCATTCTTGTGTTGAGGGCTGGTACACTGTTCTTCACTTGGGAAACAGACTTACTTTTCTTTATTTTTTAAATGTGTTCTTTGTACTACATCATATTTCTTCTTTGAAAAGTGACTGGTAGTAACCTTACATTTTTGTTCTTTTAGGTTTTTTTTTTTCCTTTTGTATGACTATTTCATAAGTCTCCTCTTCTTTTATCATTTACCTAGGGTCTTTTTGGGGGCTAGGCTTTAGCTCAGTTGGTAGAGCACTGCTCTGCAGTCTCTGAGGTCCTGAGTTCGATTCCCAGCACTGCAAATTGGGAGAAGGAAGTAGCAACCCACTTCTATGGCAATCCCGAAACAGTCAGCCATTGAAAACCCTATGAGGGTCGCTATGCGTTGGACTTGACTCGATGGCACCTAACAACAACAATAAGGGTCTTATTATTTTTGTATGGGGCTGGGATTTAGCTCAGTTGGTAGAGCACTGCACTGCAGTCTCTGAGGTCCTGAGTTTGATTCCTAGCACCGCAAAGTGGGAGAAGGACCCGGCAATCCTCTCCCAAGGCAATCCCGAAACAGTCAGCCATTGAAGACCCTATGAGGGTCGCTATGAGTGGGATACTGACTTGACAGCACCTAATAACAACAACAACAACAACAAGCTCTTTCAAAGTTTTGGAAGTATTCAGGGTATACCATAATAACTGAATGAGATAAATCAACCCTAGACAACCCCATTTCCCTACAATAGCAGTCTTGTTGAACTACTTTATCTTTGTGTACTCATGGCCCAGCAAGAATTTGATGATTTTTTTCCTCAATATGTGGGAAACATTTTAAAAATTTTCTTTTACTTTGCACCTGTACACTATTTCTCTTCCAAGAATATTTAAGCTTTAAGCACTTTCCAATCATTACTTGATTAGCTGCCAATATGCCAGTGTTTATAATATGGAGGAACTAAGCAAAAAGAGCCAAAATTTCAGAATTAAAAAAAAAAAAAAGGAAA
>VMDO01029890.1:0-22057 GCA_007922755.1 Pedetes capensis | reverse complement strand
AACAGAAATGGAACCCAAGGACATATAGAAAAATACTACTAAGTAAAAGATAGAGAAGACTTAGATGGGAAACTTAGATGGGAAGGGTGGGGGGGGAAGCATAGGGGAGGGTAAGGGTAACCTATATGAATAATGTTTATCAAAATGCATATATGGAAATGTCACAATGAAAAGCATGTCAAATGAATCACATTAAGATGTACATTAAAAATTTCTAATAAAAAAAGACAAATCAAATATTATAGTGACATGTGCAAGGAGCTGAGGATAGAAAGCCAAAAGGAAAGGACATGCTGTATTTTTTTCAAGCTTAAAGTATTGAAGAAAAAGTTCAAGCCTCAAGTGGCAATTGCGAAGAATTCTATAGGAAAAATATTAAACAATGCAGTAAACATCAAAAGAAGATGGAAGGGATACACAGAGCCATTATACCAAAAAGAATTGGCTGATGATCAATCATTTCAAGAAGTTGCAAATGATCAGGAACCAGTGGTACTGAAGGAAGAAGTGGAAGCTGCTTTGAAGGCATTGGCGAAACACAAGGCTCCAGGAACTGATGGAATACCAACTGAGATATGTCAACAAACAGATGCAGCACTGGAGGTGCTCACTTATTTATGCCAAGAGATTTGGGGAATAGCTACCTGGCTAACTGACTGGAAGAGATCCATATTTGTGCCTATTCCCAAGAAAGGAGATCCAACCAAATGTGGAAACTATTGTATGATATCATTAATATCAAATGCAAGTAAAATTTTGCTAAAGGTCATTCAAAAGCAACTGCAGCAGTATATTGAGAGGGAATTGCTGAAAAATCAAGCCAAATTCAGAAGGGAGAATAGAACCAGGGACATCATTGCCGATGTCAGATGGATATTAGCCAAAAGTAGAGACTATAAGAAAGATATCTATGTTTATCTCTAGATATCTTTATAAATTCTAGTAATTAGACCTTTGTCTGACTATGCAAATAAACTTTATTGACTATGCAAAGGCATTTGACTGTGTAGATCACAACAAATTATGGACAACATTGCAAAGAATGGAAATGCCAGAACACTTAATTGTACTTAGGAGGAACCTGTACATGTACCAGGAGGCAGTTATTCAAACAGAACAAGGAAACATTGTTTGGTTTAAAGTCAGGAACAGTGTGCATGAGGGCTATATCCTTTCACCATATCTCTTCAGTCTCTGAAACTGGGGGTTAGCCCATTTGGTAGAGTGCTGCTCTGCAGTCTCTGAGGTCCTGGGTTTGACATCCAGCACTGAAAAACTTGGAGAAGGACATGGTAGCCCACTCTCAAAGAATTTCAAGCCAATCAGTCATTGAAAACCCTGTAAATAACAGAGAAGCACTGACATAGTGCTGGGCATGGCACAATATCAGGGGGTGTTTCATTCTGCTGATAGGGTTGCTATGAGTCAGACCCAACTTGATGGCACCTGACAACAACATCTTCAATCTCTATGCTGAGCAAATAATCCAAGAAGCTGGACTTTGTGAAGAAGAACGTGGCATTGTGTATGGAGAAAAACTCATTAACAGTCTGCATTATACAGGTGATACAACTCTGCTTGCTGAAGCTGAAGATTTGAAACATATACTGATGAAGATCAAAGAATATAGCCTTCAGTATGGATTATGCCTCAACATCAAAAAAGCAAAAATCATTACAGCTGGGTTAGTGCACAACTTCATGATAAATGGAGAAAAGATTGAGGTTGTCCAAGATTTTGATTTACTTGGTTCTGCAGCCAACACTCATGAAAATAGCAGTCAAGAAGTCAAAAGACATATTGCATTAAAGCTGTTGCAAAAGACCTCTTTAAAGTGTTGAACAGTAAAGTTGTCACATTGAAGATGAAGGTGTACCTGACTCTTTCCATGGTGTATGATTGTGAAAGTTGGATATTGATTAAGGGGGATGGGAGAAGAATTGATGTGTTTGAATTGTGGTGCCAGAGACAAATATTGAATATACCATGGACTGCCAAAAGAATCAACAGGTCTGTCCTGGATGAAGTGCAACCAGAGTGCTCCTTGGAACAAGGATGGCTAGACTGTGTCTTATTTATTTTGAACATGTCAGGAGGGACCAATCCCTGAAGAAGGACATCATGTTTGGGAGAGTGGCAGGTCAGTCAAAAAAAAAAAGGAAGACTCTCATGTAGATGGATTGACACAGTGTCTGCAACAATGGGATTAAACATATAAAAGATCAGGTGCCTGGCACAGAGTCAGGGGTTGTTTTGTTCTGTTGTACATAGGGTCACTATGGGTCAGACCCAACTCACCAGCACCTAATAATAATAGTTTTGAAATATACAGAGAAAAAAATAACATATATAGGATTTAGTACTTGCTATAGTTTCATGCATCCACTAGGGATCCTTGAATGTATGCCCCAGGGATAAAGGGGAACATGTGTGTGCATGCCTCTTATTTGTTGCATCAGTTTGTTGACAGGAGGCAAGGGGGCACTGCAAATATTTCACCTTTTCCTGGATCCTCCACCAGCAACTCTGATACCTGAGCTGTGTGTGTGTGTGTGTGTGTGTGTGTGTGTGTGTGTGTTTGTGTGTTTAGCTCCATAATGAAGAACCTCGGTCTTTATAAGATGCTCACAGCACCAAGATTAGTGGTAACAGAACTGACATAGGTTTCAGTCAATCCGCATGAGACCTACCTAGCTTGTACCTGTGGGTTTCAGCTTATTCTTACTAGCTCTCATTTTACATCCATTTTTACTCCAAGTTCCTTGCCTTGTGGACTTCAGTATCTGGGGTCTGAGGCAAAGACAGTAGCCATACAGGATTGCTTAACTAGCTTTCATACTTATAGAAGGTCAATTCCCTGCAGCAAGTCTGTATACATGTTTGTTTGTTTGTCTGTTTGTTTGCAGTATGGAGGTTTGAACCCAGGGCCTGCACTTGTATGCTTTGCAAGTGCTGTACTACTAAGCTGCACCCTCAGCCCATTTTTTTACTTTTTGAGGCAGAGTCTCACTAAGTTACACAGACTCCCTCTGGTCTCAAATTTGCTATCCTCCTGCCTGTGGCTCCCAAGTCACTGGGATTACAGGCATGTGCCACTGCGCCCAGCTTGTGCATGTGTATTTATACTTTAACTTTTATAAAAATATTCTATTTCTATTTTACAGAAGATATCTTTGTTATTGTTTGAATGTGAAATGTCCCCACTGGCTCACATGTTGATCACTTGGTCCTCAGCTGGTGGTGTCCACATTTTGTCCATGTCCTGAGACTTTGAGTGAGGCTGCATTTCAAAGTAATGGTCCAATTTTATTTGATGGAGGAAATTTCAAGATATCATAGCATCCGAGGTATGTTGTGGTTATTGCAGGCTGCTTTTAACCAGGTTTACAGTGAGAATTGGGGGCGGGGGCAGAATGCAGACCAGAAAGATTCGAAAAATGTGCAATTTGGCCAGAAAAGGAGTTCATTTAAAGTTGCAGATAAGTGGAATATGGTTATAAAAGAGATTAGTACCTTTGAAAGGAGGCCATGTACTTTGCATTGGGACAATAGGAAAGATCCCTTGAATGTATCTCAGGAATTGGCCAAATCCAACTTACTGCAACCTTAAGAGTGTGAAAGAATAAACTCATTCAAAAGAATTTCCTTTGAGAAGAGTGTGCCTCTGGAGCACCCTGATCACACAGGGCTGCCTAGGAATTTGTTTTCCCAGGACTCATTTCACCATGCTCAGCAGCCTAGACACTTAGGCCACTTCAGCTATTGTCCAAGGAGGTTAACCTACTGCTTAAACAGGCAGTAGGCCTTGGCATCACCCATGTGATACTGGTTTTGCATGCATGCCAAATGCAAGTATTATAGGATTGTAGAAGATTCCACCAAGATTTCAAGGGAAGGCCTGGGAAGCCAGGCAATGTGTGTCAGGGTCAGGATCCCTACAGGAAGCCCCTAAGAGGGAAATGTGTGTAGCTGTGTGGGTGAAGCATATGCTGCAGTAGATGGAGATGCCAGGAACATGGAATGGCTGCTGAGGAAAGCCATAGGCAATGGGTGGAGCCCACTTAAGAGAATGGACATGTGGGCTGCAAACAGCAAGACCATAAGGGCAAGGCTGTCCAAGCCTGTTGGAGTTTACATCATGACACCATATTCCCTGGATGCCAGGAATGGAACTACAGTATTTAATGTTTGCTGGGTTTTGGTCTTGCTTTTGTCCATTCCTTCCTTGCAATTCTCCTATAACTCCCTTTTGGAATGGAAAGTAACTCCATGCCCTTGTATCTTGGATGTATGTAACTTTCTTTTTTATATTACAGGGGCTCACAGCTAAGAGTTTGCCTTGAGTTTCAGAGGAGACTTTGAATTTGGACTTTTGAATGATGTTAGAACTCTTAATATTTTGTGGACTCCTGGAGACTGACTAAATGGATTTTGCATTTTGAGATGTCTATGACCTTTTGGAGGCCAGAGGAAATGTTATGGTTTGAACATGAAGTATCCTCCATAGGCTCATGTGTTGATCTCTTGGTCCCCAGCTGGTGGTACTATTTTGGGAAGTTCTGGAAACTTTAGGAGGAAGGGACTAGTTGGAGGGAGTAGGTCACTAGGGACATGACTTTGAAGATTATACCTGGTCCCCAGTCCTTTCTTTGCTCTCTGCTTCTTGTCTACCGTGAAGTGAATAGCCTCCTCTTCCACATGTTCCCACTGCCATGATGTGTTGCCACACCATGAGCCCAGAATCAGTGGAGCCAAGAACTGTGGACTGAAGTCTCTGAAACCATGAGCCAAAGTAAATCCTTCCTCCCTTAGGTTATTTCATGTATTTTGTCACATGAATGAGAAAAGAAACTAATACAATCTCTGGGTGGTTGTATTTCCTTGATTGAACTTAAGCTCATAGGATTTTCAAGTAATATAACTCTATTTAGAAGATAAGAACATTACAAGTTCCTGTATACTTCTTGTTTATTCTTCTGGACTTTATGGTATGTTTTTTGTTCACTTTATGTCTCCATTTCTTCTAAACCTTACAAGACTTTACTTTTAAAATCTAGCTATCTTTTAAATCAGATATCTTATTGGTTGGTTGATTGATACTGGGAGAGGGTTAAACCTAGGTCCTTGTGAAGATTAGGCACTGAGCTGCACTCCAAGCCCCATTTCAATTTTTTATTTTGTGACAGGGTCTTGCTAAATTGTGCAGGCTACCTCTGGCCTCAAATCTGCATTCCTCCTGCCTCAGCCTTCCAAGTTGCTGGGATTACAGGCATGTGTCACAGTGCCTGGCCAAATCAATTGTCTTTTTATTTTTATTGGAAATTTTTAATGTACACCTTAATGTGATTCATTCTGACATGCTTTTCATTGTGACATTTCCATATATGCATTTTGTTGTACATTATTCATATAGGTTCCCCCTTACCCTCTTGTATGCTCCCCCCCCACCCCCCCGTCAAAGACTTCTCTATCATTGACTTGTCTTTTTGTGGTACTATTTTTCTGTATATCCTTGGGTTCCAGTTCTATTTAAGATAGAAGCTTATCAATTGTCTTTTAAAGTGACTAAAAATTTTTAAAAACTTGTTTGTCCCCATATTTACCATTTCTAATTCTCATCATTTTTGTGCAGCTCCAGATTACCATGTGTATCATTTGCCTTCTCCCTGAAGCATTTTCTATAATATTTCTTTCAGTGCAGGTCTGTTGGTTATGAACTATTTTACCTTATAAAAAGTCTTAATTTCACTGTTTTTTTATATCTAAATTGAGATTGTTATTGTTGTTGTTAGGTGCCTTCAAGTCGGGTCTGACTCATAGTGACCCTGTGTATAACAGAATGAAACTCCCCACACTGTGCCATGGATGGCACTATGTCAGTGCTTCTCTGCGATTCATAGAGTTTTCAATGGTGGATTGTTTCAGGAGTGAATTGCCAGGTCCTTCTCTCTAGCCTGCAGCACCTGGTATTCCCAGGTGGTCTCCCATCAAAGGACTAACCAGACTTGACCCTGCTTAGCTTCTGAGATCAGATGGGATTGGATGCTATGGTGCAGACTTGAGATAGAATTCTCATAATATAAAATTCATCTTTTTTTGAGACAGAGTCCCACTGTGTATCGAAGGCTGGCCTTGAACCACGAACCTTCAGCCTCAACCTCCTGAACACACAATGCTTGGCAAAATTCATCTTTGAAAGTGTAAAATTCAGTGGTTTTTAAATGATAATTAAAAATTCAGTTGTTTATAAAATTCATATACAACTATCATCCCATCTAATTCCAGAATATCTTCATACCCTCACAGGGACCCTGTGTCCAATGGCAACTGTGTTACTCAGCTTTCTGTTACTGTAAACAACTTAAAAAGAGGAAAGACTTATTTTGGTTTATGGTTTCAGAAGTTTCAGTCCATGTTTTGTTGGCCTCATTGCCTCTGGACCTGAGACAAGGCAATCATGGCTGTGGTGGACCAAAGGTGTTTATCTCATGGTGGAGTCGGGGCAGGGAGTGAGGGAGAGGGGAGAAGAGAGAGAGGGAGGAAGAGGGAGAGGAAGGAATGAAGGAAGCGGTAGGGTCCCACTATCCCCCTCAAGCGCAAGCCTCTAATGACGTAAAGCCACCCATTAAGGCTAGAGTGTAGCTAAATGGTACAGCACTTGCCTGGCATGTGCAAGGACCTGGGTTTGATCTCCATCACTGAAAAAACAAAATCCCTCCCACTAGGCCCCACCTCTTAAAGTTTTTACCACTTATTAATATTGCCAGTGGCTAGGGACCATGCCTTTAACATATGGGCTTCTAGGGGAAATTACAGATCCTAAGTACAGCATTCCACCTCTACCCAGGAAAGACAGATCCATCACATAATGCAAAATGCATTCAGTCTGTCTCTTAAGAGTCCCCACAGTCTTAACTGTCAGACCATTGCTCAAAAGTTCAAGTCCAAATTCTCCTCAGAGACTCTAGGCAAACTCAGCAGTTAACCCCTGTAAAATTAAGAAAATAAATTGAAAAGAAAATAAAAAGAAAAAAAAAGTTACATACTTCCAAAATAGAATGACACCTGGGGAACATTCCTACTTTTAAAAGTGGGACAGGAAAATAGTGAGGAGGGAGCAGACCCACGTAAGACCAAAACCTAATGCTTGGGTGCTTGCTGGGCATCAAGGAGTTAGTTAGGCTAACTGTGCCTGTGGCATGTGTTCTGCCATGTACCATCTCAGGCATGTCTGATGCTAACTGTGAGGGAACTCCCTGTGCCCTGGTGGCCTGGTTTGGGGCTGTAGGAGGTCATGAGTGTCACCAGGAAGGAACAGAGGCACCCTCCTGGCCTGGAGCCTACACTCCCGCCCAAAGCAAGCCCTGAGTCCTTGGTGAGAAGCGTTTGCCTGCTGGGGCATTGTTGCCCTCTTTGTAGAAAACAGTTTTGGTTGTTTTATGTCTGAATTCACATAGTTCTTATTTTTCTCTGTGGTGACATCAGGAGACAGCAGGAAAATAGTACTGCAGCTGTGTCAGCGTGTTATGATGGGATCTTGCACCAACATGGCTACTGGAATGCCTACTAGTAAAATAAGATGCGTAAGGCATTCCAGCAGAGAGGATGACTACATTGAGCTTCAGGGAGAAACTCACTGCTGAAGCCAGCAGATTGTGGGAATCTTCCTTCTTTCCTGATGTCATGATATCCAATTTACTATTAAGAAAAGCCCTCCTAAGATCCCTTATAAGGTCATTGGACTTGCCACTGTGCTGTTAGTGTTTGGCACCTTTCTCATTATCACAGTCTCCCTCCTACTGCTAGGCTACATCAGGGAAGCAAGAGCAGACTCCTGCTTCTCTCCTGATCATTGACATTCTGGTAATCCTGCCAGGATTCTACCATTCTTGTATTGCCTATTAAGCATCCAAAGGCTACCAGGGTACTCCTATGATGACATTCCAGACTTTGATGATTTGTATTCACCTAGGCCTAAGGAGAAGAGTCTCAATGAGATCACACTGAGTTTTAAGATACCAAGCAGGAACTGTGGCTCAGGACTGAAGAATTCTGCATTTGCAGGTGTTTAGCAAAACAGTAGCCATATTTTATGGGTCCATCCCAAATATGTTCACTGAAGTTTGTTGTTGGGTGCTGTAGAGTCAGATCTGACTCATAGAGACCCTATGTACAATAGAATAAAACACTACCCAACACTGTGTCATGCACATGATCTCACTATGTTTGAGCCCAATGTAGCCATTTTGAGTCATGCCACGTCAGCAAAAGGAAGCCCTAGGGGCTTTACTCCAATCCCATCATTAAGGTTGACTCTACTTTGAGGCAGCAACTCTTCCCCAGTGGTTTCTTGCCTGCCTTCCAGCTGGGGGGGGTGATTGTCTCATTTTCCTGCATTATATTTGACAATGCTTCTCTGCTATTCATAGAGTATTCAATGGCTAATTGTTTTGGGAGTAGGCTGCCATGTCCTTCTCCCTAATCTGTTTTAGTCAGGAAGCTCAGCTGAAACCTATCCATCATGGGTGGCCCTGCTGGTATCTGAAATACCAGTGGGCATAGCTCTTAGCATCACAGCAACATGCAAGCCTCCATAGCACAACAAGCTGACAGACACACGGGGTCACTGAGCTTACTGTCAGCTAATTACGACATACTCTGTATTTTATCTGCTAACTCTGGCAAAGCTCCACAAGTTTGACCACATGAATAGGTATCCTCGAGGTATAGTAACATTGTCTAGGAAAGTAGGAAAGTATTATAGCTGTTACCTTCTTTACAGTTGAACATTTCTTTTAAATACTCTTCATTGTCAGTCTGTTCTTACAGCAAATGGGAGAATGCAATATGTCTAATTTTTTATTACTAAATAATTTAGTTTTAAAATATCTAAGTATTTTATCTGCTCCACTTATCTCTACCCTCATGTTCTGGTGGGAGACCTTGTTAAGATCAAATATCAGTGTCGATCCATCTGTAATATTTTTTACTTGCTTTTTGTTGATAAGAAAAAAATCTAAACTATAGCAAGTTTTCAAAATGTAAACACTTAGCAAGGCACAAGAAGTAAAAACAGAAGGGAGAACCATGGTGGCACATGACTGTAATCCCAGCAATTCCAGAGGCAAAGGCAGGAGGATTGCAAGTTCAAGGCTAGAGGCAGCCTGCATAACTTAGTGAGACCCTGTCTCAAGATAACAAATGAAAAAGAGGCTGGTATGCAGCTCAGTCATAGAGCACTTGCAAAGTATATGCAAAGACCTGAATTTAACCCCTGAGTACTGGGGGAAAAAAAAAAGAACAAATACTTTTTCTAATATTCAATTCTTGGACAGCTCTGATCTAGTTTCCCCATAGATTAGGCAGCATATGTTTGGGATCATTCTGTCCTTTGTTAGATCAAGTTGTTCTGTATATCAGGCCTTTAAAGACTGGACTTTTGGTTATTTCTTGATGAAAAATGTAGAGAAGTGGTTACTATTTAGAATTTATCACTCTATTACTACTACCTGGTACTATGATGTCGTCATTCTGGTAAAGATGACAAGACTTGGCTTAGATCAGTGGACTACCTTAAATTGATTGTTTACTAGCTTGCCAAAAAGTGGCTTATAGTCAAAAGAAATTAAAATATCAAAGTTCAAGTCCTAGACTTAAACTAGGTTAATTTTAGCATATTTTAGAAAACTTTTAAGAGATTTTACAATATCTTTGTGGCCCCAATATCCAGGACTATCTCTCTCTCTCTTTTTTTTTTTTTTTCTTTTTTTGGTAACCATCATTATAGTCAGACTACTTTCCAATCAGTCTTTTACTCTGAGGTTAGGAACTTGGGCAACTTTGAAGCCTGGATATCCCATCAACTGAGATTTGGAAGGTTGTGAATAGAGCAAATTTGGGGAGGAAGTTTAGTTCACTTTGGGATGTGTTACCCTACAGAAGTCTCTTTGACATTCAAGAGGAGCTATGGGGTAGGCAGTTGCAGTGCAGTGCGTTTGGAGTTCACAGGGGGTCTAGGCTAGAGATAGAAATGGAGTTAAGAGTTTGGATAGTATCATCAGAGCCATGGGTCCAGATGAGATCATCAGTGGAGTGAGTGTATGTGGAGAAGAAAAGAAGACTCAGGAAATGAGAGACAGAATGAGTCTTGTATAACTTTCCAGAAATGTTCTAAGCATATAAACATATATATCCTTTGAAAAACAAAAACAAAACAAAACAAAAAACCTCCTAATGCTTCATGTCTGGCATCAGGCCATACTGTGGCAGGATGTGAGATCCCTGGGTTTGGCCAACCTCATCCTTACAGCTTTGCTATTGCATCCCACAAGGCCATTCTCTCAGGCTGGCTCTGCACACGGCCTGCAGCTTCCTTTGGCAGGTATTCCACGCTCCTGTCAGCATTTCCTTCCCAGTGTTACCACAAAGCTTTGGTTTCACACTCACAACTCCACTCATTGGCCTGTCAAGGGCTGCTTACAGGGAGCTGAACCCTGCCACACACTGCCTATCCTACCCGGCTTGCCTTTGAAATCATGGTTGCTTACTTCATGGTGGCCAGGAGAGAGGGGCGGGAGGAGATTGGAGGAAGTGGCAGGATGTCACTATCTACTTCAAGGGCATATTCCCAATGACCTAAAGCCTTCCACTAGAGCCCACCTCTTAAAGTTTCCACCATCTTTTTGTTGTTGTTGTTGTTGTTGTTGTTGTACTTGGAGGGTGAACACAGGGCCTTACTCAGGCTAGGCAAGTGCTCTCACTAAGCAGCACCCCATCTCCTTTATTTACTTGTATGTTTGTTTGTTTATTTATTTATTGACGTGGTCTTGCTAAATTTCACAGGCTGCCTCTGGCCTCAAACTTGTGATCCTCCTTCTTACATTTTCTGTTGCTTCTTAATAGCACCACTCGCTGGGGACCAAGCCTTTAACACATGGACCTCTGGGGATATTTCAGATCCAAACTATAGAAGGCGTCATCCCTTGCTCCCTGTGTCCAAGAGAGGCAGCAAAGTGTGAGCTTAAGGTATGTGTGTGGGGAGGAGTAGATGTTGTTATGTGCGTGATTCTTAAAGAAAATATTATTACAATGAACTACCATAATTTCTAAACTTGGCTGTACATGAGAATCACTGTGGAGCTTGTTAAAAACAATAGAATTAGAGGCACTATATCAATCTTTAAATAGAATATCAGAGCAGGGCCAAAGAATATTTACTTTATCAGATTGCCCAGGATTCTGAAGTGAAGACAGGCCAAAATTTGGTGTGGTACAGGTGGGAGAACAAATGAATCTTTTCTATTCCTCATTCCAAACTCTATATGAACACAGAGCCAGTGATAGGAGGAAAATTGGCCTGAAAAAGCTGGGATAATGCCACCTAAATAAGGGACTTTCCAGCCTGGCACAGGCTATGTGATAAGCTACAGAGGACATAGCAGGGAAGAAGAGAGTACTATGCTGTTTCCTCTCTTAACATCTCAGGATCCATCTCTTACCCCAAAAGTCCTCTTGTTCTCTTATCCTTATTAAATACTACTATGGGAGCCTTTTTCTTTGTGTCAGGTGGTGTCTTCAGGTCCCCCAAATATCATCATTGCCTACCACGTCTAGATTCAGGAAGATCTTCCTAACACAGACCCAAATCCCTACCTCTGACTTGAGCCTGCAGAGATAAAGCAGCCTTGGAGAGATGTTCTATTCTGAAAATACTGAGGTCTCCATGATGGTTCCTGGGGCTTAGAACCCAAATTATGGACCTGGAAGAAAAGAAAAGAAATAATTGAGGTTTGCTAGAGGTGGAAACATGGCTGGAAAAAAGCCAGGGCAGGAAACTTCTTCCTTGAGACCAAAGAGATGGCAAGTCGCAGCCCATTGCTGGTCATTGAGTGAATCTTGGGAAGCACCTAGGCAGCCTGGGAGGCAGTGAACCTAGGTATAGACATAGTGCCCAGAAGAGGGGCTGATATGGTGAAGAGATGTTACCCCTCCCTAGGACTCCAAGGCTGCCCACCCAGCCCATCCTCCAACCTCAGCCAGGGGACAGGGCTCATCCCAGCCCATAGTTCCACTTGAACCCTAACTTTGGTGCAGGAGTCTGGAGCTTGCATCCTAGAACAAAGGCATAATTGAATTCTCAGGCCAGGCTGCCTGTAGGCTATTAAGGAAGGGACACGAAGACTCTGATGGCTACAGATCTCAGCTGTGTTTGTCCACCCAAGAGTGCCAGTCCACAGGGTGAAGGCTTTGGCTCCTAAGGGAACCTGGGTATTGTTTGACCACTTTGGGGCAGCCAAGGTACAGAAAAGTGCTGCAGTATACCTGGAGGTGAAGGGTGGGTCAGGTACACACGCAACTAATATCAGTTCTGCTCTGGCAATGAGCGTAGAACTAACACACCCTGTCACCAGACTGAGACCCTGGAAAGGGACGCCTCCCTCAGCCCCAGTATCAGCAAGCCCACTACCTGTTTGGAACAGGCACCTGGGCCAGTTTTTGGGGAGACATCCTAGATGTTGTAAGAGTCTGGAAATCCCCACATTTTGAAGGATCACATTCCCTTCAGCTCCAGGCCTGCCTGCTCTTGCCTGCTGGGGGTTCCAGGATGGCAGATGCTCCTGGCTTGGCAGACAAGAGCAGGGAAGGGTATGGCAGGAATTTCAGCTGAGGGGCTGGGCTAGTCCTGGAACAGGATTTGGGGTGGGCCATGCCCATGGGCCTGTATATCAATAAGGGTCAATGGGCCTGGACACTTTGGTGATCCTGGGTTCCCAGCAGAGCTTTTAACCCTCTAGGAACCAGATGGGAGAAGGGCCTGGCAATCCACTCCCAAGGCAATCCCGAAAAACAGCCATTGAAAACCCTATGAGGGTCACTATGAGTCAGATACCGACTCGACAGCACCTAACAACAACAACAACAACAGGAACCAGATGCCCTCTGGGCAGTGCGGCTGTTCCTAAAGGAGCCAAGAGTCCCTGAGGGTACAAATGATACAACCCTTCAAATGTAAAATTTTTGTTCCCAGTATAGACGCATGCATTACTCAATGTATAGCTGCCCATGGTCAGGGTGAGAGTTGGATTTATGCTTAAAGCAGCATTGATACTGTAGTTACATATTGGAGTTGGGCAATGGTGAACATGGGGCTTTGATTCCAGTCTCATTGAAATAGAATTTGGAATTGGGTTTGTGGTTCCTGCTGATAAGAGCTAGTGTATCTTGGAGTAAGATTTTGTTAGGAGCCAGGTCCTATGACACACACCTGTAATGTCAGCAATTTGGGAGGCTGAGACAGGAGTATTACAAAGTCAACATAGAGGTAGCCTGAGCAATTTAGCGAGATCCTGTCTCAAAATAAAAATATAAAAAATAAAGAAGGACCTGGACATGAAGCTCAGTAGTGCAGTGCTTGCCTAGCATGTGTGAGGTTTGGGTTCAACACTCCAGTACTTAAAAATGTTATGTTAGGAATGGAGTTGGACACTGCTCATATTTAGTATTGGCATTAAGATTGTCCAAGGAGTTGAATTGTGTTGGAAGTTAGTTTTAGCTAGTCTGGAGAGGACTTAGACTTACGTGTAATGGGCAGGATTGATCTGGTGTGAGAGGTTGTTGGCCATTTTCTGGGCCCTCTACAATTGAGGGGTACAAGTTGCCCACAGTTATCCAAGTAGGGCAGATAAGTATCCAGCTCCAGGGGAGCTAGTTTTCTATGTCAGAATTATCTGTCCATGTAAACATATTTTGTTGGCACCCACCAGCATTATCATTCTGAGGTACATTTGTTCCAATGGTCCCCCAAAGTTGTTTCAAGGAATGGGATTGGAGTTGGGTTATGGGTAGGGTTATTCAGGTGGGATTGTGCTTAACATTAATTAATATTTGAGGGAGATCTGTACCAGGGGTCATGCCCTGGGTAAGAGGCTCCTTCCTGTTTCATGGGACCCTGTTCTTGAGGGTTCCTTGAGGGTAACTTGGAGTGAGTGTGTCTTCCTGGTTTGTTTTTCCTTTGTGTCTGATGTTTCTGAGTCTGGGGGTCAGGACTTGGTAGACATGGAGTCCTCTGGGTCCTCATGGTGGTGGGTGTGAAGTGAAGGATGGGGCTGCTGAAGAGGGCCACAGGCTTACTTCCTGATTCTTTAGGAATGCCACCTGTGTCTCAGATACCATTAGTGCCAACCACAGTGGACAGTTTTCAGCTGAGCTTCCAGACTAAGACAGACTAGGGAGAAGAATCCAGTAGCCCACTCCCAAAACAAGTAGGCATTGGAAACCATTTGACTAGCAGAGAAGCACTGTCTAATATAATGCCAGAAAATGAGTCCCCCAGGCTAGAAGACATTTTGATGATTCTTTAGGAGCACACAGCCAAGCTGTTGAGACCAGGGTATGCATGTGAATCCAAGAGAGTCCTGTTGAAGGACAAGCAGTAGGAGAGAAATTACAAACTAGGGTTTAGAGGAGGGAGAGACAGGCCTGGTTAGAAGCCGCCGAGAGGTTCAATGGGGGAAAGGAGTTTGAAGGATGGATTTGGGCTGTGTTTGTGTCTGTGGGTCTGCATGATGGGCTATGTCAGTTATGTGCACAAACCTGTCTGTGGGTCTGCATGAATGTTTGTGCCTGTGTCTGCTCCAGCATGTCTGACTCAGGGTGTTCATGACTCTATGTGGGTGTGTT
Source organism: Pedetes capensis (assembly GCA_007922755.1). NCBI lineage: Eukaryota > Metazoa > Chordata > Mammalia > Rodentia > Pedetidae > Pedetes > Pedetes capensis. Next base: position 7,378 of record VMDO01029890.1, on the reverse strand, counting down.
TTGGAGAAGGGTTATTTGTGCTCTGAAGTAGTTTCTGGGTGACATGGTTAACTTTTTATCTTTTTCTGTGTGTACCTGTGTGGCTGGGTGTCTGTTTCTATGTGAGTTGGCTCCAGCCTCTCCCTTTGCTCCTCCTTTTTCATGACACACCCCAGCTGCCAGCACTATTTACCGCACAGAATGGCTTTCTTTCCCGCTGTCTGCATTCCCCTGGGTCAGGCTGCCTGCACGGGGCCTTGCCCCTGTGGCCTCTGTAGTGAGCCTGAACTTGGACTGATACACTCTGGAAATCCCCTTGTTCTCCTTGCCTGGCTGTGGCCTGAGAGAAGTTATTGTGGAGGAGAGGGACAAGGCAAGACAAGGGGCATCTGGCAGCACTGTTCCCTCCTTCTGGAAGCCAGATCCCTCTCTGTCCTCTTCCCAGGCCCCCTTCTTCTCTATCGTTTCTTCCAGACCCAGTGTTCAGGATCGTGGCCTCACTGTCTCTGGGCCTGGGAATGGATAGTCGTCTGCAAGCCCAGTCAGACCTGGTGTGGATTTGGTCCTCTGTGTTCCCAGAACCTTACAGGCCTGCACTGTGCTCACTTCTCATATTCCCAGTGAATTCAAGGTTGTCCTCTCTTCTTTTATTCTCTCTCCTACCTTTGTTTGTTTGTTAGCTATTTGTTTCTTTTCTTTTTGTGGACACAGAACCTCATTGTTAAGTACTCCCTGCCCTTGGGCTCACAATTTTCTTCGCTTTGCCTCCTGATGCTGGGATTAGAGGGCACACCAAACTCCATCTTTCCTCCCTTTACACTGGTCATAGAAACTCTTCTTGTCCTTCCTCCTGTGACAGGCCTGGTATAGGCTGTGGGCTCCAGAGTCCAGATGGAGCATTAGGCCTTGTGGGCTGGTAAAGGAGCTGAGGCCCAACCACCTTGCCGTGGTGCAGGAAGCAGTGTCTCCATGTGGTTTATTCCTGTGCTCATTCTTTTTTGCTTTCTGTGCCTGGGCTGCAATGACTAGGTACAAAATCGATGCAACCACTGTCCCTGCCATCTACAACCCAGCATTTAACAGAAGTGATATTGTGGAGAGGCTGCTCAGGCTTCATATTCAATTGCCAGAAATCTCATTTACACAGTTCTGAGGTGCTCTTCTATACAGCCAAAGGGAAAGGCTCTAGAAGGTCAGGGCCATTCACTATGATATGATATACTAGCTGTGAACCCCTAGGTTCCCAGGAAAGCACTGATGTATTCCCAGCATCTACTCCTAAATCTTCCCCATGTGTCTGTCAGCTTATTGTGCTGTGGGGGCTTGCATGTTGCAATGATGCTGAAAGCTATGCCACCTGTGTCTCATTACCATTAGTGCCAACCATGGTGGACAGGTTTCAGCTGAGCTTCCAGATGAAGACAGACTAGGGAGAAGGATCCAGTAGCCCACTCCCAAAACAAGTAGCCATTGGAAACCATATGACTAGCAGAGAAGCACTGTCTAATATAATGCCAGAAAATGAGTCCCCCAGGCTGGAAGATATTAAAAAAATTATTTGAAAAACATTGCTTCCTCAAAGTAGAGTCAACCTTAATGGTAGGAATGGAGTAAAGCCCCTAGGACCTCCTTTTGCTGATGTGGCATGACTTAATATGAGAAGGAACACAATGACTGCAACATTGGGCTCAACATAAAAAGGTCGTGTTCATGGCACAGTGTTAGGTAGTGTTTTACTCTGTTGTACTTAAGGTCTCTAAGAGTCGGATCCAACCCTACAGCACCTAACAACAAACACCCTTAAATCTAGGGTAGTAAATTCTCAAATTTGTGCCCTCAAGAGGCTTTTTTTTCTTCAGATTTTTCTTCTCATGAGCCTAGGGTAAGGTGAGGCAGAGGACTGTGCTAGGATTATGGGATGGGATAAGAAGACTTCATCCCCATCAGCATCCTGCATGAATCATAGACTCTGATCTTTCTTCTTCTAGCTCTTGCTTTGCTGAGAACTCAGGATCCTGAAGGTCTTAATTCCAGCTCATTTCTCTGCCCCTGGCCCTTTGTCATGGAACTTTGGTCAGCACCATGAGCTCAGATGGCATATGGCAGGTAGTAGCTTGTGGGGGTCCATGGGAAGGACCTGCTCCACCCTAAACCAGGATGTGTGCACACTAACCTGGCTTCCCACCTGAGGTTACTGTGACCCTTCTGAGTCAATTCCATTTATTCTGGGCCTCCCTGTAGTCCTCTACCTCTCTGGCTCTCTGCCCACCTCCCACCAGGCAGAGAGGATGTGCCTGCCACAAGACCTCCTTTGATCTTTGGGAATGCTTTGGGAAAGCACATGGAGAATATTGGCTCAACAGGACTGGACTTTGTTTCTCTGCCCTAGATGCTGACACGGGGCTGGGCCTCCATCTGTTAAGCACTGAATCACCATTCTGTTGGGTGGGACACATCCATGCCTCTTCCTATCTGGAGTTTTTGCAGTGGACACATTGATAGTAGTGGACACATTATGCTAAACAGTAGGATCTTATCAGAGGAAGCAGGTCCTGCCATGGTGTTCTCCTGATTTGATTGAGATGGTAATGGACCCTGGCTTTCTTTAGGAACCAAAGTCTTTTCCCTGTCCCTTATACCACATTGTAAGGGAGCCCAGCACTTCCTGCCCTTACTCCAGCTCTTGACTCCTCTGCAGTAGGTTAGAAGGTGGACACAGAGGTGCACAATCTGAGATATATTAGATGGCCAAATGGAGGCATTGTTTTTAAGTGAAGCCTGTTGTCTTCCTGTTTCCCATCAACCCCTAAGACCTCCCTGGTTCCTTGCTGAGTGCTAGATTGACACCCATACTATCTCTTGGGCTTCATGCGTTCAGTTTCCTCTGGATATCTCCTGCTGCTCCAGTGTTCCTGGAGTGTGATTTACACACATGATCAGTGACTTCAACCATGTATTAATGCTCACCCAGGATCTTATACTGCTACCAGTTCCCTAGGCCCTAGTAGAAACTTTCTGTAGTAATTTCCAGAGCCCCTCTCTACCTCTAGCCTTCCAGCTTTGGTTTTCCATTCCTTTCTCCCTACCTGTAATCACATTTTTTGTGTGTCTTCACCCACATTCACTTATATGTACAAAAAACCTTTTTTGTCCTACCATAAAGTTCTCCCTCTTTAATGGTACATTCTTTATCCCACCAGCAAAATGTCTATGCTTTTAGCCAAGACCAATCTCTTGACTTGAGAACTTAGTCATTGTGTTAGTCATCTTTGTGTTACTTGACAAAATACTTGTAATAATCAAGTAAGATTTGAAAGAAATAATTACAATTGTAATCACCAATTTCTGTTTCCATTCTTATTTAAATCCACTCTAGTTATTCCTTTACCTCTGTCATTCACTTGGTTCTCTTCTTCTAAAGGCCATGAATCAGTTCTATATTGCTAAATCCAATGGTCTTCATCTTACCTAACCAGCTGGCAACTTTTTGTGTAGCTGATCATTTTCTCTTTGATATATTCTCTTTGCTTGTAGCATACTACATTCTTCTGGTTTTTCTGCCATCTCAAAAGATCTGCTTTTCAGTTTCCTCCACTTACTGGTTCCTTCTTTATTTTCCAGGGGTTTTGTTTTGTTTTATTTTGTTTTGTTTTTAAGTATGAGTTTCTCAGGGCCTGGTCCTTAGATCTCTTCTTCATTTATACTCACGCCTTTGATGATCTTATCTGGTATCATGGTTTTATGATGTATATCTGTCTATCTTTTGGTCTGTCTATTATAGGCAGCCAGACCTCTCTCTGAAGACCATCATGGTTCTGTGTTGAGGATAGACTATTGAGGGTATGGTTTCAGGATGTAACACAGGGATTACTTATATGATGCTACCATGGTAATGATAGCATTAGATAACATGAGAAGTGGTCAGAGTCTGGATGCATTTTTGAAGGTAGAGACAACAGGATAGGCTGATGGATTGAATATAGTCTGTTAGGGAAAAAACGTCATGGATTACACTACTGTTTATGGTCTAAACAACTGGAAAGATGGAGCTGCCATTAACTGATATGAAAAATACTGTAATTGGAACAGATTTGTTATATGTAAGTGGGTGGGTTTCAGGCAAGGGTTCAGGAGTCCATTTTTGTATAGTTTGAGATGAATAATGGACTTCCAAGTATGTATGGTGATTAGAGAATTTGGGCATGTGAAAGTGTTTACCATACAAGGTCAGTAACTCCACTGTGGCAAGGCCTGTATCTTGTTCATTGTGGTGTTTGTCATAGTACCTGGGACATAGTTAACCACTCAAATGTTTAATTGTTGAATAAAAGATACTTCTGAAAGTCATTTTTATTCTGAACTTTCTGGAGTTCTCCTCATTAGGGGAATGTTGCTTTTTGTGGCATGACCCCATACCTCATAGAACTCATCCAACTTCTGCAATGGTTTCTCAGCCTCATAGCCCAGACTTTGGATTCAGCCAGTACTAACATATTACCATGCACTAGCCAATATCCTAGGACCTGGGATTATGATACTATTTTAATCACTAAGGCAAGCTAAAGATGAGAAACTGAACTTCAAGGAGAGTTAATAAAAATGGAGGAGAGGGAATCAAGTTGAGAGTTATCAAAATTAGAACCCAGTTACAGTTTTGATGTGTGAACTGAGCAAAAAAATGAATGCATAGTGATACCTGTATTCCTTGACATTGTTTAATAGGGAGGCGGGTGTTCAGAAATTTTAAAGTAATTTGCATTGTCTTTGGAGCAGGACAGACTTTCTCCCTAGGTTGGAGCTCAAGGAAAGACTAGGACAGAGAAATGGCTGTGGGAATTACCAATATATTCATAACAATTGATGTTTTGGGTATGTGGGAATAGCCAGTATATTCATAACAATCAAGGTTTGAGGTATGTGTATATGGTTATCTGTTTTTCTGCTGATGAAGAAACTGGGGCTTAGAAGTGTTAAGTAATTTTTCAAATGTCAGAGCTCGGGTTCCAATCCTGATGATTATTTTCCACATTCCATTCTTGTGACATCCTCTCCAAGGGGTCAGACATTTGGCCTAAAAATTGTAAAAACACTCAAGGATTTTTGTAATGTTTTCTTTGGGCTGTAGTTTTGTTACCCTTTGGTCATGTTTACCATCTTCCCCTAAAATAATTCTCTAATTCATCCAGAAATTTCCTCCCAAAAGGAAAGGAATGACCCAAATCCTTTACTTTATGATGTAAGCATAGCCTTGAGCTATGCCTTTCTGCCATGGCTCCCTTAAGTAGTTAAGGGTTCCATCTTACTTCCATGGAAACTAATGCCTGCTCCAAACCATGTAACTGAGAAAGAAAGAGTCTGCTCTAATCAGAGGTTCAAGGGCATATGCGTAGACCATGCAGAGGTCTGACCCACTTAGTGATAGGGGTGGGCATGGGGGGGGATTGAAGGCTAGATTAAACAGATAACAGGAAAGAACTCTAGGAATGTCTCGGTATGGTAAGCTGTTTGAAAAGCCTTCAAACACAGGTATGTAACAGGGGCTTCATGTAGTCTGTGAGGGAGAATGTATACAGAATATGGTTTGGAGTGCTTACATTTCTTAGCATCTGCTTATAGATCTCAGCTTGCCTCTCAGCCTCCTTCTGAATTTCTCCATTTTATTACATGGATTTCACAGAATTTCATATAATATTTTCATTAATGATAAACAGATATTTCCTTGAAATAGCAAAATATTTGACATTCCCAGTAAAAGAGGCAAAAGGGATAAAGTTTGATCTGATTGTAAAGACTCATGTGCAGCATTAAATTGTAAATTTTTGATCACTTTTTGTGGCTAATACATGAGAGCCTTTCTAAAAACCTTAAAGTGTTTTTTTGACAATGAAAGTGAAGGATTTTGGGGCTTTCTGAAATGCAGTGGGGCATAATGAAGAGATGGGTAGATGAAGAGTTGGAAGGAAAGATAACAGGAACTAAGGGCTGGAGCTAGCAGGGCTATGTGGTGCAGTCCTTGATGGGAGAATGCACAGGAGTTATTCTCTGAGGGGAAGTTGCCATGCAGATCCTGGGAGGGGATTGAGCTGACTGAATTCATGAAAGTATATTCAGAGAGTGAGGATGGTGGAAAAGAGAGTGGTGTAGAAGGCCCACAGTATAAGTGGTGTAGAGATAAATAAGTGGTGTAGAAATAGGACTTGGCTGTGCGGCTGGGTATAAACTGCTTGCAATAACTTGACGGCTACAAATATGTTTAGAAAATTCCTGGTGCTGTGGTTCTACCACAGAAACCTGAGTGCTCAATTTACTTCCCTACATTATCCTAATTTTAAGCAGACCCAAGCTCAGAGTTGACTAGCTCCCATCCTCAGAACACTTAAGCCTTGCATTTGCCTCCTGGGTTTGGTTTAATTCAGTGCCAAGCAAATTGGAATTTTTCTCTTATTGTGCCCTAGTCTGGACATGTCAGCTTTTGTACCAAGTACACGGACCTCCATCTACATGCCCTACCTCCCGCTTTCCCCTGAAAATTAGAGGGAAAGCCCCTCTCCATTGCCTACTGTGATTCTCACTCTAGGAGGCATCTAGTCCATCCAGGGGAGATAAGAAACAGCAAGTGTCCCATGCAGGTTCTCTAGGGTTGTCTAGAGCAATTCCAAGAGGGAGCAGATGGGAGATTCTGTCATTTAGTATGGACATTTGTCATATTAGGTATGTGCTTCTAATAACCACAAAAGCTCCCCTTGCAAGAATGATACACTGTGGTACTCCTCTAAAATGACCTATCTGAACAGTGGGAATATTCTTCCCTAGATGGGATGGACTTTTTAGCCTCCCTCAGACCATCTCTTAACAAAGTAGAGCTAAGAAAAGAGCAGATAGACAACACTTTGCTTAGAGATATAGAGTATATTTCCAATGGTGCTCAGCCCCACCTGTTCATTAATGGAAACGACCATAGTAGTGTCCTTCATGGGATACAGAGGTTAGGCAGCTTGGAAACTTTGTCATTGCCCTGTGTTCTCCCTGAACAGGATGACGTTTCCGAGGTGAGGACTGGAAGCTAGGGTGTGTTCCCTGGTTGGGTGGCAAAAGCCATAAGAGGACAGTGTCTAGGGCAATGGCGGGGATGGCCTTGGACTGAGGCAGAGCCCTGTTGTTGGAAGCGTAGCCAGAGCTTATTGTCAGGGGAATGAGGTACAGCTAAGAAGGCTGGGGCTACTGTTTTGTCCTTGGGGGCAGTTTGGGCCTTGGGGTGCCCTTTTGGCTTCTCTGTCTTAGTTCTTCCCCTGGGGCTCTTGGCTGGAGCAAGGCTCTTTTCAACATTCTCTTTTCTGGTTTTGGCCCCTTTCCCAGCTGTAGAGAACATGGGTTCCATGTGCACTTTGCCTTTTTGCTC